>BJCM01062788.1:0-20323 GCA_018326385.1 Flaveria bidentis | reverse complement strand
CAACATTGCTTTAGCTATTTGAGGTTGAAATTCCGTGTTAGGATGATTTGATTCGAGTAACTTGAGATGCTGATTTGTTTTGATTTTGCTTGGTGTCGGTGAGATTGTTTGGGTTATAGAGATCCATAAGAAATCTTAGATTTAACTATTTCAATCACCTGTTTGTTGGTTTATATAAAGAATTGAAACTCATGGATGTATGTTTGGAAAGTTATATGTGGTATTGAACTATTGATTGTTGAATAATCAAATTAGATTTTTAAATAATTAAAATCAAATTCAGAATTAGCTTATTGAAAGTTTTGTAATTTTTTGATCCGACCCATCTTGACCCGAACCCATTCTAATCCGAACTCATTCTGACCCGTTTTTGACACAAACCCGTTCTGACCCGAACCCATTCTAACCAAAACCCATCATGACCAGATAACCGACCCGACCCGCCCATTTTGCCAGGTATAGAATATATAAAGCTAATTTTTTGTTATCATTTGAACTTAGAATTTTGACATATATCACATTACTAAGACCGCAACAAAAATCTTTGAAAGGCTATCTCAGCATCCACTTGTTTAAAACTTAAAAGCAAACGTTCGAACAATGGTTCTCACTTCTCTGTACAAAGAGCTTAGAAAGAATAATTGTTCTGTCATGTAATAACCAATCTGGGTATAATTTTTACAACTTACAAGCAAATGGACATGAGGAAAATGATTAACACCCATTTTTTATAAAAAAAACATCTCTGATAGTGATTCGTTGTCGATAAGCTCTGTCAACAGCTGCCATGGAAATGTAGTCATCTTCCTATGCAACGACCACATTTTGTAGCAACTCTTCCAAGTCCTTTAATCTGAATAAGAAAACAAGTTAACTGTAGATGACTAGAAGAAAAACTGAATAACACAATCACACAATGATACGTAGCAACAAAATTGTACGGTTTGACTTTCTGCTCAAATCTATTACAGAAAGCTTTATATGCAACAGTTTTAGTTGATATAATCAACCAAAGTAATGTCAATCCACAAAAATTGGAAATTAGCATAGAAGGAAACTTGTCTAAAGTTGCCCAAAGTGGTATAAAACTTCCGAAATCATCTTTATCAAACAGCTGGATACTTGGATTATTATTGAATAATAATATGTTTGGTAGTCAAAAGACACATTGATTATATACAGAAAAGTTTAATATTTTATTTACATAACTGTCTCCAATCGACCAAAGCCTGGCTACTTTCAATCCTTTATAAAAATCATCTATTTGACCTATTACCAAACCCATCGACTAAATCAATAACAAAAGTGAGATCATACCTGACTTCACTTAAATCAGGGAATTTCGCTATTGCATCTGTAAAGTCCTGGTTTGCGGTTGAAGATGTGTAGGTAATTACACAGGCCATTCCAGCTTTTGTTGCAGCCTGCAGAGTTTATTTGATTTGATTTCATGGTTCCATGAGAAAAGTAAAGGATCAAACTCTATATATCTTTGTTGTATATTGCAGTTCTGGATATAGAAATGGTTAACCTGTAGGCCAATAATACTATCCTCCACCACTAAGCAGGCAGTCTCTGAAACGCCTAGTATCTGGAAAGATAAGAAAATATTCAGTCTCATGGAATTCAACTGGTATACTTTTGAATTGGTGGATTTAGGTAATTTTATCTCTATCATGTCAAATGGGTAAAATCAGAAAAGAAATATATGTATATATATATTTAGCTTATTTTTAATGCATAGAGAGTCCTGAATGACCACAAGATTAGATCATTATAATATAGTATACATAATCATGTTATTTATTAAGCAAGGTTAATTCATTTAGATGTAAAACTTAGGGGTCAACCTGACCGGACCCATACAACTATGACCAAACCCGTTTTGACCCGCTACTCAATTCGTTCAACTTGTCTATTTTCCACCTCCACACAAATATGTCAAATTTTGATGTCAGGAGCCCACAGTGTGTGATAAAGTTCTTTATCTATTATTACCTTAGAGGCTGTGATATATATAGAAGGATCAGGCTTCTTTTCCTTTACGTCATCACCTACAAAACATAATGTTCTGAAAACCGAATAATAAACAACTGAGATACTGGAAATTACAGGACCTTAATTTCACTTGAAGTCCTATAACATTTAATGGGGGACTTGATCAGGTAAACAAACTCTAGACTGGAAAAGGCTAGTCATTTCTTGATACTGCATCATGATTACATTTATTTTTCACAATATTTTAACCAGCAACAACTAATTACCATGACTCATTTAAGGTTATAACAGGTAACTATGGAGTTGCTTTAAAAAGATAAGCATGTCTAGTAAATATTATGATACAAAAAATGCTTGTTTGTCTCAACAGATTTTTGTGCCTCCAAAACTCTTGATACGTACTAAATTATTGTTTCACACATTACAAGAAACACACTGGTTTAGTGACCGCTGGGTATGTCTATAATATCTAAAGCAAAGAAATTCATTACTTTAACAAACAAGCCTCCTCGAACATGCAATAAATTCATCACTGATAAAAAGATTGCAATATATAGAGTTACCTGCAAGAAAACAATCAAGACTTTGGAAACGGTCCTGAAGTAAGAGGAATGGCCGCAATAAACAAAGCTTGTCATTGAAGTGGTATATAAATCAGATTAATGCACAAAACATGTAGCAGGGAGGGTTTACCATTCCAATAAGATTTTCCAGACAGAGAACAACTGAGCTTTTAGTTGCAGCTGAACATACCGCTAGTTTTTTACCCTGTGGTGCAATAAAATAAAAATAGCAAGTTTACAAGTCATTTCCAATGGCTGTCTCTACAAAAACAAGTGCAAAGCACATGTGAAATGTCATCCTTGGCCAAGAGATCAAAAGACAACACCAATACCACAATACATATTTTATTAACAGCAATTATGAGTATTCAAATGAGTTTTGATATCCCTTTTCTTTGCACACTACAGAGCCACAAAAGATTCATCTTTATTTGCAGATCAGTGGGGAGTTGGTGTACCCCCAAACTAAGTGGCTCTACAATTAAACGCTATACTAACGCGATGAGGGCTCTATACCCAGCGAATAAAGGGTATGGAGAGCAGCACTTTCTTTTTACGGTTACTTGTGTGCGTGGAATTGTGAGATTTAATCCCCCCTAGATTCTTTTAAGCACAGGTTCTTACTCAACACATATCAAGCATACGTTGCAGCACAATGAGTTATGTAAAGGGTCCAAGAAAGGCATCAATTGTATTATAAAATGAATCTCTAGTATCTTACAGAAGCCTTCGCCTCATCCATCAATCTTAAAACCCCTGGTCTGGGCTCAACCTGCCAAATCCACACCAACCATGGGAAAAAAAAAAAACACAAACCAACTTCATTGATCACACACTCAAACATACATACACATCTAAATAAAAAAATCATGATAAAGGTCACTTCTTACAGTTCCAGACTTGAGTATATCCTTATACTTCTCAGTCTTCCAATCCTAACAACATGAAACTAAGGCGTTAAGCTTCAATTTGCAAACCACTGAACCACTTTTCAACAATTCAACTACTTCAAGAACACATATACAGACAGAATCAAAAGAGCAATAAAAACAAAACTAAACATGCCTGAAGAGTGTCGATCAGTTTCGCCCTATCTTCGTCACTTTCTGGAGGTGTGGAGAAGAGTGTTGAAGAAGGCCATCCATTCTCCTTAAAATACCTGATCACATCAGCTCCATTACGTACAGTCATAATTACTCAATTAACATCTATTAAGCAAAATTACTGGAGATAGAGAGGAGGAGGAGAACCAGCGCATTTTAGGTTTACCACCACCGATTTGATTCTGAAGGACGTCGTAGAATTCAACGTCCCAATTGAGAGGCTGAGAGAAGGGAGGACAACAGACATTGAAGTGAGCGAAAGCGAGATTGTAAGCTTGACGATGCAAGTCCTCCGATTCGAGAATAACTCCGTCGCAATCGAATATTAGGGCTTCCATTGCACGTGAAGTGGCGGAGATTGGGCGTGATGATGATCTCGTTGAAGCAGGATGTGAGGAGAAATGGGGGATACGACGGAGACTAATGGCGGCGGCGGTTTTGTGGAGGGAGAAGAGGTGGTGGTGGTGGTGGTGGTGGTGGGTGGTGGTGGTGGTGGGGAGAAGAAGGAAGGTGTTGGAGGCCATTGTTGCAGTGCAGAGGTGTTGGGTGGAGACGAAGATTATTATCTAAGTATGTGTTGGTTGTGGGGGTTATGTTCTTGTGGCTATGGGAAGAGGTATAACGGATTTACCGAACGTTACATATGAAATGATCCAACATAGTAACATACCTCAATTGATATTCTAATTGTTTTTTTTTTCCACCTGGAATTCTGTCACGAATCAGAATCAAAGCGGAATATAATAACACGTTGGACATACATCTAAAGGCATAAGCTCGATTGATGATTACAAACTCAGTTCACAGCAATGGGAAAAAGAACATGATATCTGGGATGGGTGCACTCTTGAACTTGGGTTGTTAGCGGTGGTGTGATTGTGAATTTCAAAACGCGAATAAAATATCATGTTGCAACGGGTGTTGCTATTCTGTAAATCCTAAACGTACTTAAATCGTAAAAGTAATGTGTAATCCGTCGAAAACTTGAAGGCGGTACTATGTAATGAAAAACTTACTTTGTTGTAAAAATAACCAGTCATTCAATCATAAAATTCCGTAAGTAGAAGATATGCGTTGTAATGTTATATGAAAATTGTAACTTTTATAAAAGTAATAAGTTCATATTTTTTTTCACATTTGATAATTATACCAATTTTGAATTGCAAAAAGAATTTCAAATCAGAACTAGAAATTAGAATTCAAATTGGAATTCCATAAAAAATGTAAAAATTGAAACTAGAAGTGGTTCAAGGTTGAGATGGTCAAACAATTATGAACTACACAAGTATAGGAATGCCCGGTCAAAAAGGGTTTGAGAGTCAAAACTAGTATAAGTAAAAAGATACTTTAGTCATAGTTTCTAATCTTTATATATTTTGGTTCATGCTAACTGTTGCTACACAAATCCTAATCAAGGGATTAAGATTGGGGAGCAGTGCGAGAATGGGGTTGCTACCAAAGATTAGGCAGGAACTTGGCTTTGACTGCTGAGAAGCAGGATGCGGTTGGGCTTGGATTCGGCTGAGCTTAGCTTTAGCTGGGCTGGACTTCGGCTGAGCAGAGTATCAAAGATCTGGCTGGGACTTGGTGTAAACTTCAGCTGACGAGAATATCTGTGAGACAAAAACAACACCGTGAGCCTCACCTCGGGCAGAAAGGGTTTTCTCCCCGAGACCACACTCCAGCGTGAGAATAAGTATTTGTTTTGAGAGAACTTTGAAAGGAAGATTAGTAAGTAGATGGTTTGTAGTGAGAATGTTCTGAGAATATGAATGTGTTCTACATGTGGAATGAAAGAGTATTTATAGTGTTGGTATATGGGGACTTGATATGACATGGTTCTATTCTTGGAAGCCTGTGGTCAATGATATGGGACTAAATTCCCCTAGCCAGGAGTTTTATACCTTTCTGGTGCAAAGGGTTTCTGACTAGCATTAATGTGGTTTGTCTTTGTAGTTGACTTGGGGATTTGGTGGCTGCTCTGGCTTTCTGCCAATATTTTGGTTTTATGCGTTTTATCATCTTGTGTTTCTTTCTTACTCACTTGTAGCCAATAAATGGCTTCCAATATCTTCTAAGTGTCATAGGTGATATAATCCGCCTTGTATCTTTCGAGCCGAGTACCTGGCTGAAGCTTGGGCTTATCCCGTAAGTGAATTTGAACTTGGTGACCGCGGCTGGGGCTTGCGGCTCTTGGCGAACCACAGCTGGGGTTGCGGCTCTTGGCCAACCGCGGCTGGGGTTGTGGCTCTTGGTGAACTGCGGCTGGGGCTTTTTGGGCGTACCGCGGTTGGGCTTGCAGCATTAGGTGAACCGTGGTTGGGCTCGCGGCTCTTGGCGAACCGCGGTTGGGCTTGCGGCATTAGGTGAACCGCGGTTGGGCTCGCGGCCCTGGCGAGCCGCGGCTGGACTTGCAGCCCAAGCACTATCCCGATCTTTCCTTGGCTCGGTTAGGTGACACCCCTTCATGTCCCCCCAGCCCAATGTCATGATACCAATCATGTCATTGGAATAATAATTACTTTGGTTCTTTGGCGGCTGTACTTTTCTGACATTTGACTGATGTGACTAACTTCAATCAAACTCCTTGTCATTAAAACCTTGTCAACTCCCTGCCTCGAGTCGCGGCCCTATTCCCTTCAATCAAATCCTTGTCAATTTCATCTTGGGTTGCGAACTTGTCTCCTGGGATGTGACCGATGTCTATCGAGCCACGACCCTATGGCCGCCATCACCGTCTCGGCCCTCGTGTGTCTTTTGGATTCTTCTTCCTACACTCTTCTATATAAACCTCCTTCTCACCCTTCCATCTTCATACTCTTTCCTTTTTGCTCACCCAAGAACACGCAACTTGCTAGTAAGTCCTTCGAACCCGCTTCTTTGCATCTCTAAGGGATTGTAGAAATGACATGGGTCTTCAAAATTCGGTTATTTCCCAAGATTTTTTGAACAACTTTATACTTCATTATAGTATTTACCCCGAGCTTAGTCCCACCGTCCCTCCCCACTCGTCGACTGTGAGGGATGCACCGGTTAGGACAATAGCTCTTTATACTTCGTTCTTTAGCTTTTGTAATTTTCGAATCCCGGTTAGTCGTTTCTTGTGTTTGCTTCTTAGGTATTATGATATCCATTTGTCTCAACTCGTTCCCTTAGGTTTAGTCAAGGTGTATCATTTTAAGATATCGTGTCGTGCCCTTAGTTTGGAACCCGAGGTAAACCTATTCAAGGCGTCCTATAAGTTGACTAGAGTAGGCGATTGGTTATCTTTTGAAAAAAGAAAAGCACCCCATCCGCCTCTTGTCGTGCGTACCATAACAAGTTTGAAGCATTGGAAGGACCATTTTTTCTTTATCTCCGCTAGAATAGTGCCTTTTGAAATGCACTGGTTGGAAACTGGTAATTGCATTCAAGACCCATTTCCCGAAACCGATACATACGATGTGTTTGCCTATGACCTTTTGAAAGCTTACCCTACTCCCCTTCGCTGTTATTCTAAGCATTTCCTTGTGATGGCTGGCGTTAGTCGTAATTGGGCTGATTCTAAAATGGTTCCATTCATCACTTACCAAGGGAAACGTAAGTAGCTTACCCTTCTTGATTTATTGCCTCCGTGTATGTGTCTAACCATCGCTTGTTTGTTGTGTCTTCTCAGGGATGGGTCTTTTCGAGCGCATGAAGCTATCTGCGAAGGAAGACGTTCCCGAACAACTTGAAGCTTTGCCTGAGGGCACATCTCCTATATTGGAGACGACTGCCGGCTTCGTCGTTCAACCAGGTGAGACCATGCCGCCACCCTCCTGTAAACGAAAAAGTACTGACGAAGTTTCTGTTCCCGCAAGTCGACTCAAAATGAAACGCAAACAGGGGTTGGGAGGCTCGGGTCTTAGGCCGCGACCATCCCCTCCCCCAGCACCTGCCGCGGCTCGCAGGGTGGGTCCCTTAGCCGCGGTTGGGGTAACCATCGGCTCAAATTCGGGCAGTTTTGATTCTTCCCCTCTGTCTTCTAATGGTCAGTTAGTTGGCGGTTCTGGTAAAGGAAAGATGGTTGCTTCTTCTGAGGACACTGACCTGCATGCGGAAGATAAATTTGTTCATGACTGGGATTTGACTAATAGGACCACTTTCGAGACTCCGGAGTAATGTAGAGACTTTATGTTCGCATCGCGTACGCCTGCTGAGTTTTACCGTGGGGAAGGTTTGAAAAACAGAGAATTATCGAACGCTAGTTGTTTGGTCGTGGTGAACAATTTGTTTTCTTTCGTTGAGATTCATGGTCGTTGGGTGGATGGTGTCAATGAGATCCGATACCTCAAGAAACAAGTGTCCAAGTTGGAGGCTGAAAATACGTCTCATAAGTCCTGTTGTGACGCAGATGAGGCTGCGAAAGGGCAACTTGTCCATGAACTTGGTGGTGTTCGTGAGGAACTTTGTATTCAACATGCTGTCTTGAAACGCCTTAACTCTGATTTGAAAGATAGTAAAGCGGCTTATGAAAACCGTATTGTTGGCCTGGAGGAGCAGGTTAAACGTCTCTCGTCTGAGAGGAGGTGGATTATGTCAGATGGTGTGAGTTTGGCCTTTAACAAGATTCGTGATAGTGACAAGTTCCTCGATATCTTAGCCCGGATTAACGGCCTATCCGACAAAGTGGGGTATAATGCGGGTTTGCTGGATGGAGCTCGCCTCGCTGTAGAGGGCAAGAAACCCGAGGCATCCAAGAATTTCGACAAAAATGCATTGAAGAAACTACGAGCTGAATCCGACTCATTTGATAAAGCTACTTTTCCCATGGCTGAGACTATTGCGGCTATGTGTGACTCGACCATCAAGGAAATCAAGTCGTTCCTAACCCCTTTAACCGAAGACCCTGCTCAAGTTTAGCTAGTTCATGTACTTTTCTTCTTTTGTGTTTGAACATGTACTTTTCTTCTTTTGTGTTTGAACATGTACTTGATTCTATGTTGTTTCCTTTCGTATCGGTGTTAGACTTTGCCACCCTATATGTATGTGTGTAAACTGTGCTAGAATGTTGGTTTGCTGATTGTAACTTGGTTTTGTGCATTGTTTTGACTTCTTTTATGATAGCAATATTGGTTGTAGCTCGCGTCGCAGTTATTGTTCCGACAACGATTCATGTTGTAGCTGTTGATCGCGGATTTTGGTCGCGAGTCGCTTCTTGGCCGCGGCTCTTCTTGGAGTAATTAGGCGTGGCTTTTGGAGAAACTAGCCGCGGCTCTTTTTGGAGTAACTGGCCACGAGTGCCTCTCGGTCGTGGTTTTTTTTTTCCGGTCGCAGTTCTTACTTCATGACTTGCCATTTGCTCTTAATATAATTATGGTTACATTTTGGCCGTGACTCGTAACTTTGGTCGCGAATGAGACTTAGGCCGTGGCCCTATGCATTGACGCATTTTCTGGTTATCGTTGTTATTTATCCATTAAAAGATGTCATTTTGACTTATACTCGACGTATTGGCACCCTTCTCACTCGTTTTGATTTTGAGTTAGCTGTTTTTCTGGCTTGGGTTTTTAGCCAAATGGAAATGCACATTGTTGAGTGGCTCTAGTTGTCTGCCAAAGTACAATCATGTGTTTGGAGCGACGTATTTGGTTTTCTTTGGGATCTGGTTACGAACAACGAGCTCTACTTAGCTCGGCAAACATTAAATTGTTTGGTTATGTATTGTACCATTCACAAACGTCGCTCGAATAATTGCGTTGGTATCTCACTTCGCTTCCTTTACCACTAGCAACTGTATCTGTCCCAACGTCTGTACCACCTCCACCGCAAATCCTGTGAAGTGATGCGTCATTGTCTTCGGGTCTTTCCTAACCTCGTCATCTAGCTGCAAAAAATAGTGTTCGTACATAATCTCTGAACTACTACCACTATCCACATATATCCTGTGTACCTGATGACCTGCAATGATGGCTGAGATTGTGAGTGGCGCATTGGCGAAACTTCCACCACGGATTGGAGGAAAAGATATCTCTTTTGCCATCCAAGGTTCCATATGGTCAGAATACCGTTTACCTCCACGATTAGCCACTTGCAGCATGAATATTTCCTTTCTTTTGTCTCTTGCCTGCGACATCTTTTTCAACTCCCTTAGCAAGTGCGCTAACTTCCCCGTCTTTATGACGAGTTCAATCTGCCGCTTCAGAGAGAAACAATCATCAGTTGCGTGTCCGTTTTCCTTGTGAAACTCACAATACTTGTTTGTGTCCCTCTTCACTCCGGGTTTCAGCGGGGCAGGTTTGGTGAAACGAATGTTTTCAGTTGCTAAATTCTCACTCGGGGTTTTTATCAGAGAAGGTAGAGTCACGTTTGGTCCTTGTGAACTTTTAACTGAAGAAGGTGTGAAACGAGGCTGAAAAACCGAGTTCTGCTGGGCGAACCGAGGTTGAAAACGTGGCCTCTCCCAAGATCTCGCTCCTCCTGGTCTCCTTTGCGAATCCCATGCGGGTACGGGCTTTCTCAGGCTTTTCTCCTTTAACTGTTCGTATGCCTTTTTCCCTCGTACGAATGCTTTTGCCCTTTCCAACATTTCTTCCACTGACTTTGGAAGACTTTCGTGGAACCTCTCTACTAGTTGGTCGTTCCTTACACCATGAATGAAAGCCGAAATCCGGATTGTTTCTCCGGCTCCACGAATCTGCATGCTTTCCTTAAAGTACCTAGTTATGAAGTTTTCAATGGATTCGTTATCTCCCCTCTTAATGTTGTGAAGCTCAGTGGGGTCCTTTGTAGAACGACGTTGTTGACTGAAATTTTTCAGGAAATTGTCTTCCAATTCTTCGAAACTCCCAATTTCACCAATCGGAAGACTGTCAAACCACACCCTAGCTGCGTCTGTCAGTGTTTGGGTGAACATGTGACACCACACGGGAATTGACCATTGACTCTCACATTAGTTATAGACAAATAACAAAGCTAGAATCAAGTTTGTATCACTCTAAACATACATATCATTTAGAGAGAAAACAAAACAAAAGGAGTCAACTGTCACATAGACTATTCAACTCCTAAAGAATTTATTTTCTCTTTTCTTTCTTGTATTTTAACAACTCACTTTCCAATATTTTTAACTAAATCTTGTACGTTTAAATTCAAAAATACTTTTCTAATTCTTGAGTGACTATAACATTCTGATTATATCGTCGATATAAGAGAGTAAGAGATTAAGAGAAAGTGTGTTCTATAAATTCATTGTAATTATCTCATTAGACTTGAAAAATTATACCACAATACTTCAGGAGGTTGAGATTGAGGACAAATCAAGAAAACTAGTTGTTAACATCAACAATTCTAACACCAAAAACTCTTGTCGTTGACCAATTGATATGTTTATCAAGTAGAATCCTTATGCTGGATAATGTTATTGGATGATCCTATTAATTGTAATTGAATCTTTTAGCAGTTTTAGAAGTTGGATTAATTTCATAACAATTTCTCACTATATATTGATAATTTAGCTATTTGACATTTGTATCTAAACGAAATGAATACACTGATTTCATCGGAACTTGTCTTGACACAAGCCTATTTTGGTCAAACTCATTTGATCCAACCAATCTAACCTTTCTTAATAATTGGCAGACTAGCAGCCTAACCTGACCCATCCGTTTTGCCAGAATATGATTGTATGGCATTCTTGTAAGCACAATAAATATGCTTAAGAGTATAAATGTTAGCCGAACAATTATGACCAACAGATTAGGTTTGAACCAAGGGACCACATTGAAGCACAAGGGTGCATGATGCATAGGGTGCTACTATAACTTTGAGTAAAGCAAGTTCTTCACACGAACAGACATTTAGCGCATTGGTATCTAGATGCGTAATAAATGCGTCCTCCCTTTAAGGTAGAGGGTTTAAATCCTGCACCACACATGTTAGCTGGATTTAAAAGTAGATTAGAAATCGTTTAAAAAAGCAAGTTCTTTATTCCACCCCACAAGTTCTTTACATCCTTTACATTATGTAAATCATTTATGATCTCTTCATCTCTTTGCTTGTTTCTACATATCACCTTCCTACAGGCCCAATCTTAAACATTGTTGACCAATTTTGACCCAGATGTACATTAGTGCCGCCTCAAGGCCTTGAGGTGTGTTCCTAATCGACTCGAGCCCCTCATGCCTCAGGCACAATTTTCAAAACAAAGCAGTGAATATCAATTTGAAAGTGAAGGTATTCCCATGGAACCTGCAGGTGCTGTATGAACAATGCAGCAAGAATAAAATGGATTCAGTCACTTCTAGGCCACTTTGCCAATTCTAAGTCGTCATCAGCAACAAATTGAGGTAACATCAGGCCAGATACTTGTCTGGTCAAGGTCAAGATTTATTCTTGTGTGGATAAACACTGAACGAGTTAGTGCATGAAGTATCCGATATTATAAAGATTTATAAATTATACAACACTTTTATGGAACCTATTGAAAAGAATGTGCATTAAAACTATAACTGTAAGTTTATATCAAACCCCCTTTCCAGTGTATTAGTGGTTGACGAGGAAGGATTTCAAGTTTTTGTAGAGCTCTTTGGGTTTCTCTTCGTTGACTGCATGCCCAGCGTTCTTTAAGACTACCAGCTCCGCATTGTCACCTATATGTCTGAAGAAGAAAAGAAGCAAAAAACATGAAGTAGACATCACAAACAAACAAACAAACAAATTCTTTACAAGTAAAATGAAGGATTATGTTTGATACATACTGTTTTAACCTGTGAGCCAATTCCAATGGGAAGATCTTATCATGCTCTCCCCAGATGATCAAGGTTGGCTGCATCATGGAGAATGAACTGAAGTTAACCACAGCTCCAAAAACCAATTAAATAGGTGTGTGGATAGGGATATAAATGAACCTGAGTAATCTTGGGAATATTAGAGACTTTTCGACCTTTATATAATGTTTCAATCAATTCTCTTCGCTCTTGAACATACTCTGTGTTCATTACCTTCGCGGGAAAATCCAGTGGGTTAGAAACTTTCAACCTTTATAATTATTATTACAACTCAAATGCCTAATCTCTTAATTGTCACTTACAAATTGCATTATCATATTTAAGCCAAATTTCAAGAAAGTCAACGTTGACCTAGTTAATCACATTCACGAGCAGAAACTTTGCTACAGTATACACCAAGATTCATCGGATTTTGTCAAGATACCTCATTACCTTTGATGGTTAATGGTGTTTGGGCATACATATTTAAAGTAATCATTCGGAGCATAGTTGTCAATAGCGAATAGCGGTAAATAGTGACAAACCACCTATATATATGCTACGTAGAGGATAGCGGTAAATAGCGACCGTTATTTCGCGTTTAACGATTAAGTAGGATAATATGTAATAATGTTTTACATTTAATAAATAAGCATGTTTAGCAATAAAGTAGTAGAAAATTTACGCAAACACCACCTAAATAACTAAAACACTCAATTACTAATCATCTGAACCTCATATTTATCAAATTTGGTGTCTTAATTTTATAATTAATACAAAAAATAAAAAAATAAAAAAATAAAAATCACTACCTATCACTATTATGCCGCTAACCACCTTGTAGTGCTAGCTGTACACGACGTAGCGCGCTATAGCGCTACTTACGGTCGCTACAGGGATTCAGAGTTCAATATCCCCACACATAAATTCTTTTCCTTTTTAGCACTCCACAATCTATGCTTCTAAGATATAATTATGACCCAGAGAGTGAAATGAGTATTTATATACAGCAACATTTGACATAACTTATGTGAACCAACCATTTAATTACGATTCCCCATATTCATTCCTGTCTATCACACAGTTGAATATAAAGGATAACCAGACAATTTACCTACCTCTTTATAAACTGCATGGTGCATACGACAACTAACTAACGACTAACAACTAACCAACCGGTAACACTTACTTGGATAAAATCGGAGAGAAAGCAAGAAGGGACGTTCTTAGGAGGCTTAAAAAACGCCATTCGCATCAACTCCCTAAGCTTGTCAGGCGTCTGAGCCAACAAAATACTTGTAGCATCATCAATACTCTTCACACTAAGCACCCCTTTACCCATATCACTCTCCTCCACACACACCCCGGAACACACGATCACCACCTTCTCCACCATCTCCTCGAACCGCACCGCCATGCTGTACCCCACAAACCCACCGTAGCTCAGCCCCACAACGTGCAGCTTACCCACAACCCCCAGAGCTCGAATGGCCTCCATCACGCAGTCGGCCTGAAAGTGTTCAGTCCGGTCGGGTCGGGTGGTGTGGGAGGATCCGAAGAAGAGGAGGTCGGGGACGTAGAGGTTGAATTTGGAGGAGAGGGGGGAGATGAAGTCGGAGTACTGCCACATGGCGTTGGCTCCGAAGCCGTGGATGAGGAGGAGGTTGGGGTGGCGGGGGTTGGGGGCTTTGGGGTGCCAGAGGTGGATGACGGTGGCGTTGTGGTGGAGGTTGACGGTGGTGGATTTGAGGCCCGTGCGGGTGAAGGTGAACCTGAAGCAACGGTCGCGTGATGCGGTGAAGCTGATGCAGGTTGCCATTGGAGGTGTTAGTTAATTAGGATTTGTTGGGGGGAAACGATGAGGATTTGATATGCATTTGGGCGGTGATGGTACGTCGACGGCGGTGAAGTGGTGGTGGTGGTTGTTACTGGTTAGGTACTTTAGGTTTGAGTGATGAATGATGATCTAGAGGATGATGCGTTTGACCGTACGCTGCCAGCTGCTGTTTTCTTTGTGGTAGAAAAAGTTGTCGTCCTAATTAATTGTTATTGTTTAACTATGTTTATTGAAGGGAAAAATCGTCATTTTTTTAGTTTTTTTTATGGTTTTTTAGTTTTTTTTTTTTTTTTGGGTAAAGGGGAAAGCACGCGGTAAATTTTATAAATTTGGAATGAGCACTACGAGAGAGAAGGGAATATTAAATCAACTCAAAACATGTCCCAAGTTAAAAATTTTAAATACTAATTGTATTATTAAACCGTCACCAATGAGAAAATGAAAAAACACTAAAAAAACAGCTTTTTTTTACTCCACATCATCTTCCTAATCTCTCTCTTCTCTTCTCTTTCATTTTTTCCACTCACATACTCAAAAGTCAATATTGTTTTAAAAAACTTTTATATCTTTTCTTTCTTTCATATTATCTTCTCTTTCCTTCGCATCATCTTCCTAATCTCTCTATTTTCTTCTCTTTCCTTCCTTCCACTCACATACTCAAAAGTCAATGTTCTTTTAAAAAAACTTTTACATTTTTTTTCCTTCACATCATCTTCTGTTTTCTTCACATCATCTTTTTTTTCCTTCACATCACATTCTCTTTTCTCAAAAACATAAAAATATCTCTATTGGAGATGCTCTTATAATTTTGAAATGATAGATGTTATTTTAGTCGAACCTTTGACTTTTTTTTGATATTTTTATCTTTATATGATAGTATAAGTAGATAATGATGTATTGATTTGATCACAACATTCAAACACTCAAAAGCGTACTAAAAAACACTCTCATACAATCTCCTCCATACTTTCTAGTCTCTTATATCTTTTGAATTTTGATATGGCTTCCGAATCACTCGTTCCAACCGATGTATCCTAGAGCGAAGCTATCGTTGTGAGGATTCTACTAACAACGAGAAACAATGAACTTTAATGCCATTTTGATTTATGTGAAATGTCGAATGGTCAACACAAAGCTCGCTGCAACACTTGTGGTGTGTTTTTCAAGTCGTATTCAAACACGAGTTTGAGAAATCATGTAATAAGATATTGTAAATAGTTGAAAAACACACCAGATCATGGCCAAACAACAATCGAAACCGATGGCGGCATATGAAATTTTGACATAAATATGGTTCGGGAATGAATGACAAAGTTCAGTTTTTCAAGAAGGCTTGTTATTCGATCACTTCGACAACCCTTGATTGACAAGATTAAATCTAAATATGTCCAACTGCGTTACAATCACATATGTCGCACTACATTTAGATGTGATTGTAAAATATTCAAGCAAAAATTGATTTAAATTTGTTATTTGAAAATTTAAAAACTAGTGTGAACTTAACTACCGATGCTTGATCGGCTTTACACGATTTACTGGAATCGTACGTTTGCGTCAACGCCCCCTAAGTAGGTCCAAGTATGTGGCAAATGATGAAACGTACGATTGCATTTGAATTATTTGGACAATCTCATACCGGTGAAAACTCATTTTACATTTTAGATTAAAACTTATTTTAAATTATAGATTATGTAGTAAAAACTAAGAAATTAGAATACAAAACTTTTTCGAAGTTATGTAATAAAGCCTCGAACAATACAACTACTGTTGAAAAAATAGAATTAAAATATAAACGGAGTTATGACAGCGCTTTTTTTCATTCACGAGGTGTTGCGCATATTATGAATTAAGTTGTGCAAGATGCGTTTGGCGTTCGGAAGTTGAATTTTTTATAACTTCTTTAAAAAATGTCACGTGATATTTAAAATTAGTAGAAAAAGATATGTAAGTTATAAGAAAGCATCTCACGTTACAAATTTCATTTGCTTAGGGACCCTATTGTGATGTATTTACTAGATGAAATTCATCTTGAAAAATATTTCATTGCGCTTTATGTCAATAATAACACTTCAAATAATTCATCAGTCTTGAGACACGTGGTTGGGTTATCCCGTTTCCGTTTGAGGGTTGGAAATGTATTCAAGATATAACTCAACTTTTAGAGTTTAAAAAAACATAACTACAAGATTATAGGGGGTTTATTATCCGACAAGTTTCTCTAACCCACTATCATAAGGTGACAATAATGAGTAAAGACCGGGTTTAACTAATAAAGCTCGCTTAAACTAGCCCATCACATTTTGTTTTGAACCAGTAGGCCCAATATCATAATTTTCATATGATTCAATCTTTTCTTGTTGCATAGAATTCCCCTTTTCTAAATATAACATAGAAGTAATGACGTTGAAACGAAAGAAGCAACATAAATAAACATTAAGAATATTTTTAAATATATTATTCGTCTTAATTTTAATGATTTTAGTAACCACTTTTTTAGATTGTTGGCTTGACATCTTTTTGATGACACTTGATGTAAACTAAAAGCACGTTGTTTAATGGTGTAAAAGAATAAAATAAAAGTCTTAATTAGATTTAATAAATAAATATAATTATAAGAGTGAATTGTAATTATCGTCTTTTAGGTTTATAGTATTTCAAATCTCGTCCTTAAATATAAAAAAATACGCTAAACATCCGTTATGTGTAAAAAAATTTACAAGTTTCATCCTTTTTGTTAGCGGTTGTCTATTTTATACGTTAGATAAAGTCACATGCCACTCATATGTGAGTAAAATGATCTTTTAATCTATATTATATATAAAATATCTCTTTGGGACAAATTGATCATTTAATACAATTTTTAAGACTATAAAACATGAGGTACAAGTACTCAATGTAATAATTAATAATTTACTCTCATTTAATAAACTTTTTCTGATTAATACATTATTTAATTCATAATAATAATTATTATCTTATTTATAATATTTTAATTAACATTTTAATATATATTCTTATAACTAGATGCCATTAAATTAAGTATAATCTTATAAAAAATAGAATACTTTAATCTAAAGAGATAGTTATAACTTAATGGAACTAAAAGTATGAGCTTTATTAAAGACTTATCTTTTATGATCATACAGTATTCTACATTTATTAATAGTTTTTATTCAAACGCTTTTAACGTAGACGTTTTAATTGACATCCACGACTTATCAAATACCATATGTTCGGTAATTATATCATGACTGTATAATAGCGAATCGGTAAAACATATGTAGATATCCATGATAATTCGAGTGCCTATATCATTGAACTCGCCAAAACAAAAATAACTAAAAATTATCATTGCGACATTCCTTTATACATTCAAAACGAACCACGGCTAAGTTAAAATTAAAATAAAAAACAAGTAAATAAGAAAAGAATTAATTAAAAAATAAAATACTAAGTATTATTTAATTAAATAAAAACAAATATGTATAATATAAAAAGTTTAGAAATTAAAAGATAAATTTATATTGTTTAGTTAAATAGTGGGGAATAGGAATAGATGGTGGAGTGTGAATGCTTTAGAGTCTCAAAATAAACATTGTATCTTTTTTCTTTTTGTTATATTTAGTTCTTCACAACCATATTATTAAGAGTAGAAAGTTTTCTATATAAAATATACAATTTGTGTGAAATATATAAAATAATAACAATCATTGATCTACGCGTAAAATATTTCAGATTAAAATGAAATAATCTTGCAAGGAAGGGGCTTGTAGGGTTAGATTTGAAAATAGCTTGTAATTATTAACTTTTTTTAAATTCTTTTGAATTTTTAAATGCGTATTCTTATAAGATATTATTTTTTTTAAAGATACATAATAAAATTAAGCATTTTATTATCTTTAATTTAAGCATAATATTGATATATTTTTTTTAAATCAACATTAAAAAAACGTATATGTGTTGTGCGTATAACTTGTGTGATTATTAACTGTGTAATATGAACACAATTTACGTAATTATTTTTTATTGATTGAGTAATTTTTACTTGCGTACTTATAAATATACCTTGCATATTTATATACCTTATATGCGTAATTATGACGATGATAAAATTACTTATCTCTTCCCTAATGACATGTATCACACCATGGTGACTTCGTACACTTCGTACAGGAATTACATCTATGTCATAATTTTTTGTATAACATAAAGAATACTTCTAAACTATCAAAGTTTTTTAAAAATACAAAATAATTTAAAAGTAGTGTTTTTAATTTTTTTAACCATAATAATTAAAATTCAGAGTTATAATAATAATTTATTTATAAAATGACATTTTCTTAAAAAGGTTTGATTTAGGACAAATGTTTTAATACTTTAATAAAAAATTTATACAAAAGTTTAAAGGAAATTATATAATTGTTTTATTACTTATAGTCAATACTTATAGGTAATTTTAATCGTAATATGGTTTTATAATTAAAAACTTTTTTACTTATTATTTAATATTTTATTTATTTAATATGTGTGATACACGGGATACTAACCTAGTTTTGTATATAAACGACCCTTATTAAAAGTATGGGAAAGAGATGGTTGGTTACACTTAGTTAAGTGGTTAACTGGTTAGTTGCACAATTATATATCTATATAATTTATAAGTGTTAGCTACATGTAATTATTTAGGTTTTACATTTTGATCACATAAGTTTTGTGATTTTCTTATTTGGTCTCTTTTTTTTGTAAAATACCTATCTATTTAATTTATATCATAAAAATACAAGCCGAGGAAACGAACATAAATTATCATTTATAAATAATTTATTATTTTTTGATCTACCAAGTTATTTGATGTCTTCGGGTTTTAAGTCGTAGTGATAGCCGTTACAATATTTTTTGTATTTTGTCTTTCATATTCAAGTCCGTAATACAATTACCCGCCCAACGCGCGTAGAGATACATCTAGTTATTGTAATTTTTAGATAGACACCTCGTTTTTGCGTAACACGGTGTCATTATATTTATGTGATAGGGTTTAGAGAAATAAAAAATTAAAAAACTCTAGTTACATTATAATAGCAAACACTAACTACACTTCTAGGGGCGATAAAGTATAGCCAAACAAAAATTAATTCTGCAAAATTGTTTGCTTACCGTTTATGGTTTGGTTGCATTTTCCCATCACTAACCAAATCAGGAAAAGTAAAACACTAATCATGAGCATTCTTCACCTTATGAGCACCGAATCATTAGACTATGAATTATATAACATGCATAATGGGTCTCTCAAACTTATGTATATGAATGCACACTTGTTAGTATAAATACATAGGGTTATTCGTCTTCAATGGGATATCCTAACGGTAAGTTGTATACTCCTCAACCAAAATATCGTGAATATGATCATTTTATTCTAGAAAATCAGGTTTATGTAAAACTAGAAAAATACAACATGATAAATTCCTAAAGAGTACGTCAAGACTATGGGCGGGGACATACAATAATTAAACTAATGCAATAACATATGTTACATTACATCAGGGTCAAGCCGGTTCTAGCTTTAATGAGAAGATTTTAGTTACGTATCTCATCATAATTGTGATTAGTTTTGGTCCAGAACAAAATATTTGTTAACGATTATATATGTGTTTTCACATCCTCATGCATGCATATGAAGTCATACATACATAATATGAAAAAGGAGAAATCAGAAATGCAATGTATCCGACTTCAATTCCCTATCTGTAGTTTAAGTTATGACACCATATATATTTTAATTTCTTAAAAATATGTGAGTATGTTTGGTATATTATATGGAATAGTTTTGGATGGTTGTGAGTGAAAGAGAATTAACTAGTCGGACAACAACGGTGAGAATTTGTATGGTGGATAATAGCTCACGTTATTGTCACTTCTAATTATTATTTGTGAAAATTTTCACGTGGGAATGTGAATTTTTTTAATATATAATACGACAAGGAGCTCTATTGACTTCATACGATCGACTATTCGAGACAGTAGTCAGCTAGACAACAAATTGGCTTTTAGGTCATCAAATTTTAATACTTTATGGATTTTTGACGTAAAAAACTT
>BJCM01062787.1:0-25819 GCA_018326385.1 Flaveria bidentis | reverse complement strand
CACCCAACATCCATCTCCTGAACATCATCTCACCACCGCCACCGCTAACCCCACTACCACCGGTGACTCCCACCACCACCGACCAATGACGATCACAAGTCGTCACCATCATCACTGTCGCCTGAACATCATCTTACCATCACCACCGCTAACCCTCACCACCGCCACCAACCCCCCACTACTACTGATGACCCCCACCATAGCCAATCCCCACTACCACTGACAACTCTTACCAACACCAACCATCAACGACCACCGACGCGACCACCATCACTGTCGCCTGATCACCACCGACGACTCCGACCACCACCGATGATTCAATTAGGGTTCAAACGATAGGTGTTTGATGATTCATTGTTGTTTTAGATCTAGGTTTGGGTTCATCAGTTCAGATCTAAGTTTGGGTGCTTGTGGGTGTTGGGTGATGGCTGGTAGGCAGGAGGGTCAACCTGCTTCTTGTGACCATTGCGTAGATGGTGGTGTACGTGGGTGTTCGATGGAAGCTGGTGGGTAGAAGGATTGGGTGGTGTTTGGTGGGTGGAGGGTTGGTGATTGAAGGTGGGTAAATAGTGGTGATGGTGGCTGGTGGTGATGGTGACTAGTGGTGATGGTGGCTTGTGGTGATGGTGGTTGACAGGGATATATGGTGGTGATGATGGGTCAATGATAGCAGTTACACAAATGATCCCTGATAAAAAAAGAAATATATAATTGTAGGAAAAATAAATCTAAGGGTACTTTAGTCATTCCATTTAAATTTAATATAAAACTTAACGTCCGTTAGTCTTAATACCTATTTTGTTACATAATTGAAAATAGAATACCCAAGCCTGTTACAAAAAACATTTAGTATTCAAACCTGTTACTTTGAATAAACCATAAGGACTATTTATGTAATTAACTCTTCATCTTATGACATTGGCAAGATCTTTTAATAATTACTAAGAGTCTACCTAGCATTCAAACTAGCTTCCTCATCTTCATCCCATCATCATATTTACACTAAAAACACAAATTTTTACTCACTTTTCAATAAAATAATACTTTTATATCTTTATTATTAACTTTTTTATCATCTTCACTAATAACCAGTTTTAAAAACATTAAAAAATTTATGAGGGTTGTATTATATTTATCTAAGTATGAGGAATCATAATACAATCCTTATAAATTTTCTCTCACCTTTACTCACAACTAGTTACTATCATCCCATATAATATAGTTGCACACATTCATATTAAAACGAGACACCTACTGTAATGATTCATAACCTTTGAATGGTTAAAAAGTACCCCTAATGTTGAATTTTAAAAGGTCAAATCTTAACGATACTTCTTAAGTCTTAATCATTCAACGTCAATGTTATCTTTTAATCATTCAGATGTCATAAACCATAAAGAGGTGTCATTTTAAAAAGACTACCAAAAAACTCATAAGAATTAAAACAAAAATTTAACACGATAATTATATACTCTTAACAATATTTTCGTTTTTACTCTTTTTTTGTTACGAAAATGTGACGAATTTGGGCGTTGCGCAAAGCCTGCAACCGAACTCCTCTGCTCCTCCGTTTCTCCCGTAGACTCGGACACACAGATCGAATCATTACACTATTACTATCACTATCAACATCATTACGATCTTCAATTCTTTCACACAATCACTATATCCATCATCATCATTGTCATCGAAGAAGAAGAAGAAGAAGAAGAAGATTGTTTCCAGAACTTGCGAATGGCATGTATGAAGCTCGGCACTAAGACTGATGCATTCCGACTTGAAGGACATATTTGGTATTGTTTTTTTTAATCAGTTACAGTTATGTCTGCGTCAATGTTTGATGATTTGGGATAGATTACGTGTAAAATGTGAGATGTGAGTGATATGAGCTATGTAAGGTTTGATTGATATGATCTACGTACTTTTCTGGCACTCAAACCCTAAAAGTGGAGGATAGTTCTGATTTATCGATTCTCCTGATTCTGGAATGATTCAGTGATAATCAAAATCCTGTCACTTGATAGTCACATTATTGGGGGTTTAGGCGAGGGAATTATATTAATGACGATATGAAACTTGCATGAGGTACTTGAAGGTACCTGTTTCATCTTCTCTGTTGAACTGATACCGTTTACATCAAGCATTTAATGATGTTTTGTTTCAGGCAGTGTACAACTGGACTGCCAGGTGATGTCACAATTGAGATTGGGGAGATGTCATTTCATCTTCATAAGGTGTGTAGTAATCAAGTTCATTTGAATTCGGTATTGCTCATGGTAGAATAGGTCAAATGATCCATTAGCCTTTGCTTTTATGTTCGTAAATTGTTGACAAAGTAAACCACTTGATATCTGTGAAGGAACTTGGGTCATATAGTTAATTTGATGGACACCTTTTCATCTGCATACATCAGATAGAAGATTTACCTCAAACATATATAAAACAAGTAACACATGAATGTCAAGATCAAGTGAGTTTAATTAGACGAAAAGTTGCAATGTCATTACTTGGAATTAGAACAAAGATAATAAACTTTTAGCCACCTATACATGTGAAATTAGGGCTGCAAACAAGCTGCACTCTAGCCCAACGAGAAAAGTTCAGTTACCTAAGTGTGTGGTTGTTCAATTTAGAACTGCTAGTAACTATGAAATGATCATTTTACCCCCATGCTTAAAGACAATACACAGATACATATTAAAATGCAGGGTAAGGATATCATGCCTAAGTTGGCTTGACAACCCCTGGCCTCCCCGCATGTGCGGAAATTCCCTTTTTAATTTAAAAGAGCTCAAGCTCGATCTGAGCTTGCGATGCTCTCTGTTTGGATTGTTGGATGAAACACGACAAGTTTAAGACTCTAGTTAAATCGCACCTCAATTGAGCAGATATGATGCAATTGTTATTATTACAAGAATCTAAGGACTAAATTGATACACCTCTTTCTTGAGGTTTGTAAATGAAAAAATATCCATGTTCATCAACTATTATGCACTAATTAACATCCATACATAGATATACATATATGCTTATGAGGTTGAGCTATGTTTTCCTTCTTTTTTGCATCTGTTTTCTTACAGTTCCCTTTAATCACAAGAAGTGGGCTATTATCAAAACTTATTGGAGATTATTCAAATGAAGATGAGCATGTTTGCATTGTGCATCTAGATGAGATACCAGGTGGATCTAAAACATTCGAACTTATAGCCCGATTTTGTTATGATATAAAAATAGAGCTTACAGCCCACAATGTTATCAGCCTTCGATGTGCTGCAGAATTCCTAGAAATGACTGATGAATTTGGAGAAGAAAATTTAATTACACTTGCTGAAAACTTTTTACTTGAAGTTCTCGCCACGTGGGCGGACACCATGAAAGCTTTAGAATCCTGTGAAGAAGTTCTTCATGATGCAGAAGATTTACTCCTTGTTTCCCGTTGCATTACTTCTTTAGCGAAAAAAGCTTGCATGGGTTTCAATAACCACGAAAAGACACCAACTTCCACCATTTGGAACGGGATTTCAACTACAAACAAACCCGCAGCGATGTATGATGATTGGTGGCATAAAGACGTATCCTTTCTCGGTTTGCATCTTTACAAACGGGTAATTCGGGCTATTGCATCACGAGGAATGAAAGCTGAGATCATAGCTGGGTCTCTTGTGGGTTATTTGAAAAGATACATACCGCTATTGAACCGGGAATTGGGTTTTAACGATGCTAACTATTATAAAACAGTTTCTCCTTCTGAAGCTGATCAAAGAAATCTTTTTGAAGATATCGTGGAGTTGTTTCCTAACAAAAAGGGGATCATTGCCACCACATTTCTTCTACGGCTTCTTCGTACCGGCATGATTTTACATGTGAGTCCAGCATGTCAAGAAAATCTTGAGAAACGAATTGGGGCGCAGTTGGATTCGGCTGTTTTAGAGGATGTTCTGATACCAAATCAGGGGTTTAATACAGTGGAAACTTTGTATGACATTGATTGTTTCCAAAGAATACTTGAATATTTCATGTTTATGCACCAACCTTCTAGTGCAGTGTGTTCGCCATGCATAACTGAAGAGGGGTCGGAGGGAGCGAGCGGAGCCCAGTCTTTGGAGGCAATTACGTCAGTGGCTAATCTGGTTGATGCGTTTCTTGCAGACGTGGCTGCGGATGTTAACTTGAAACTCCCGAAGTTTCAGTCTCTTGCTTCTTATGTTCCTGACTATGCTCACCAAGCGTCTGATGGCATTTATCGTGCAATTGATATTTATTTTAAGGTAAAACTTTTCTTACTCAATTCTAAGGTTCCTTCCTGCATCAAGTAAACTTCCAAAAATACCTTTCATCTTAATTACATGTATTTTGGAGCTTGGTGAAGTTCTATTCAGCCCCAAAAATACCATAAAAAAGTTTCAAAAATCATGATGCATAATGTATGTTAGTTACTTACACAAGTCACACCAAAGCTGGTTACCTTTCTAAGCAATCAACCTATAAACTGATAAAACTTGACCTCACTAGCTGCTGTTTAACTGCTAGTTTTAGAGGCTGAAAGGTCAACATTAACTAATCAATCTTGCTAGGATTAATGGTTTATACGCGTTGTTGTTATGACAACGATACAGGCACATCCATGGCTCTCAGATTATGAGCGAGAGCAACTGTGTAGACTTATGAATGTTCAGAAGTTGTCAGTGGAAGGCAGCGCTCATGCAGCTCGTAATGAGAGGCTTCCTATGCGCGTAATAGTTCAAGTCATTTTCTTTGAACAGATACGGATCAGAACATCGATTGCTGGGTGGTTTTATGTCTCTGAAAATGAAGGCGGTGAAGTGGTCGGGTCACATGGAAGCATGGCCGATATCAGGGAACGTGTTCTCGGGCTTGAGAGAGACTGTGAGACCATCAAGTTTGACATTCGGAAAATGATGAAAAACAAGACAAGTTGGATTTCTTTTTGTAACAGAAAAAGTAAGAAATTTTGATTACATTTTTGCTTTCTAAACAGTAGTTTTGTAATCTTTTTCTAACAACCCTATTTATGTCAAAACAACCATCTTTAGTTTCTTAACACTAATAGCCAACTTGTTTACGTATAAAAAGTTTGAACGTCAGTTTTTCAATTTTCTTTTTGTCAAAGTTCTGGTGGGCCTTAATGGATTGGGCTTTAGCCCAATTCTTCATATCTAATCTTTATTAAGCTGCATAATCCTTTCCTTTCTAACTCTTTAACTTTTTAAATCTCAACATAAAATAAAATACCTCTCCTGTTTTAAAATCATAACTTCTTTCTGATAATATCAATATCTCATTTTAAGGTTGTCTAGATTACTCCTATGTTGTAACTATGTGTAAAATTAGTTGGTCTAATAGAGTATTGAATTTTTATCACTACACTACCAATTCAAGTGACTGTAAATCTTTATATAAAACATATTATTTTTTTAAAATAAATGTGTCAACAAATGTTGTGACATATGGTTGTATAAATCCTAAAGTTACCCAAATCTCTTTAAAATTTTAACACCTACTTTTAACCCCCTTGATTTGGATTTGGTTATTGGATGATTGTAAAATAGTGGTTAAGTTGTACTTATTAAAGTCTAAAGGATGTTGAAAGCTAGCTCTTGAACACAACCTTAGACCTATAGTAAACAAAATCCTTATCCTTCTATAAATAAAAAAGGTAATCATTAATTTTAGTCATATAATAATACTACACTTCTAACCTTTCAAAAAAGATTATAATTACAAAGTAGACCATAGTCAAAAGTACCACACTTGTAATCTTAAAAAAATATGTAAATTACAATAAAAGATTTTATTAAAAACATTTGAAAATAAGAATTTGGATTAGAGACCCTTATGGTCACATCAATGGTTGTCTCCAACATATTATATCATCTGTTTTTGCTTCAAAATGTTTCCAACATTACCTGCCACTTTTCTCACTCTCCATGTGAACAACATCATGGATTCAAATCAGAATCATGATAGTTTTCTTTCCAATTTCTGATTTGTACAGTACAATCAATCAATGCATACTGTGCATCAGTGCTTGTCTTACTACAACACTCTCAAAAAGGATCTATTTCCTGTAGTGCAAAGTCAAAAGTTGACTAACCAAAAGCAATGTACAAAATTAGAATGCAGGATATACAAGTAATAACAACAGTTGGAAGTAACTAATCATGTGACATTAATATGCATATATATATATGGTATCTTTACAAGCTGTGAAATAAACAGGGTTTGCAAGTGAAGGGGGGTTACAAATGAGAGATTTCCCATATGTTTTCTTGAGGTCATTGCCATCATAAATAATTTACAAAATTAAAAATAAAAAAGATTAATACCCTTCACGTCAAAATCTAATTAGAACAAAAGCCCAATTCAAAGTTAGCTCCTTTTCTTTCAACTGTCACAGATCCTTTTTTCAAGAAAACCAAAAAGAAATCTTTCTGTGCAGCAAATACTCCAATATATTTCTTTCAACATCTAGAGATCTCATAGTCAGTGAATTCAAGTTGTTGTTCCATTTCCCAGTTTAACTTTAAAGCAGCTCCTTCATGGCATGGAACATATTCCTGTGTTAATCATTTTAGCAATTAGGTTCATTCAGGTCAAAAGCGGTCAAATTGACTAACTTCATATAATCACTTGAAATCTATAATCTTTTTATGAAATTTAATACCCGTTGTAGTTTTACAACAGTTCGTGGAATTTTAACAATATTTGAATTTGCAAAGTCATTTGTTTGGGTGTGTCTTACCTCCAATTTTCGGACCAGAACCTTTGCTGTCGGAGCAGAGACAATGATGTGACGCGCGCTTGGGCTAATGAAGCCTTCTTCCACTGCTTTGTCGATAAACGACAGTAATGAGTTGTAGTATCCATCAACATTTAGTAAGCCAACCTGCAAGATTTAGTCAAAATCTCAATTTCTTTCTATGAACTTGAATGATTTTGAAATTTGAGTAAAGGGTATTTTAGTGATTTTACCGGCTTATCATGAATGCCGAGTTGAGCCCATGTTATCACTTCAAGAAGCTCTTCAAGAGTGCCATACCCACCTGCAATTAAATTACATTTGTCAATTTCTTGCCACAGTGGGAATATACAACTTCCAATATCAATTTAGTAGTTGCAAGAACTTTAAATTAAAGTCAGTCTTGTTCTTTGGAAGTTTCAAAGAAAAATGGATCTTGTCATCTATTACTTTCGTGGGTTTTGTTTATTGAAAACCAACAAAACAAAAATAAATGAAGAGAAAATGTCCTGCTTAATTAAAAGGTTACTCCAAATAACAAATTATATCAAGCTTATGGTCATCTCCTTACAGTTTTTTGACATAAACAGTTCAGCACAAGAAACTTTAAAATGCTTATTCAAACAACTTATTGCAGTTACAAATAATTAAACAAGAGTTTTGCATAAGCAATCACATCATTCTATAACCAACTTACTGGTTTATTAAAACACTTCATCAAAACACAATAAGTGACATGTTTATACGCAATCTCAAAGTCTTCTTAAACTTAGGATCTCTATGCTATTATTCAAAGATGTATGGTCTAGGTCAATACAAAAAATTCTTTATTTTTACTTCTAAGATGTTGATAGATTGGTCAAGGCACCAGGGTTTAAAAGCATCATCTTTTAATCATGAATCTTGGGATGTGGGTTGTTAAAAAGTTCAAAGCTTGCTTTGATCATAAAGCTTCTGGTACAAGTTGCTTTCACTGCACCAAATATAACAAATCTGGTAATTAATGGTAATTATAAAGTTAAAAGCACACTTAGATTCTTTTTGCCAAGCCAAATATAGCTTCTATGGTTGGCACTTTGTGCATTCACATTTGTACATTTGATAGAAAAAGACCAAAGAAGGTATTAAATCCTAATTACTTTTCTTGATGATAATTCTAGTCAGACCACTTTGCATCATAAAGAAAACAACTTTCCCATATATTTATTTCCCTCTTTGACTGTTGCAAGATTAATCTTTTGAATTTGGATGTTAAAAGAGAATGGAAATCTGCATAAAATATATTGAAAGTTTACACTTTTATCTGGTTTTAACAAAGTGTAATGAATTTGAAGGTGGGTTAAAAAGTTACAAGTTGCTCTCTATATTTTACACTTTACCTGAAGTGAGTTTTCATGTCTAGACAAGTTTTAATCATTTAATGTTTATAGCCATGAAATACTTGGTGTATATACTGTATGTTTGCGTATCATCATAAATATGTTTAAATGTATAAAGCTTGAGTAGCTAACCAACTTTTTACTCTTTCTATAAGAATAATGGTGTATTTGCAATGAAAATGCAGAGCTTAATTCATCTGATGATGAATTTGTACATAGAATTTTTGTGAGAGAATATGAAGCTTGTTTCATCTGATAATGAATTTGTACATAGAAAATTTTTTGCGAAAGAATATGAAGGATAATTTCAGTGATTAAAAACCTGGTAAAGCAATAAAAGCATCAGAATGCTTAGCCATCTCAGCTTTCCTCTGGTGCATATCAGCCACTGCTTTCACTTCTCCTACTGTTTCACCAGTTAGCTGTAGAAACAAACAAAACCATAAAATTTTAAAAAAATGAAATAAAAAATAAAAATTTTGGACCAAGTTATTATAGTGTTGCAGAAATGGTGAACTTGCAGCAATCTTTTGCAGAATTGGTATTCAGAGCCTGCAGTTGATTATGCATACAAGTCCACAAATTGCTATAATGACTTGTACAACATGCATTAAACTTATGTATCTATTTGCATTTGGCATTTTGTGAATCAGAAAAGGAAAGATTCAAAATGAACCATTTTTAAACAAAAAAAGGATATAGCAGACAAGCCACTGAACATGTTATCTGGATAAGGCTACAAATTACAAGGACCAAGAAGTAACCAAACTTCAAGAACACATATTTTTCTCACCAATAAAACATTATCAGTCCAATTGATCTAGATAATGAGAATATCATGAAAGTAACTAATTCTTTTAAAAACATTTATACTTACAAATTCTTATGTATATAGTCATTATATACGTTGGGAATCGTCGTAAATTTATTAGAATTTAGGAAGTAAAGTGAATATTCGAGGGTAGATACAAGAAAACAAATAAACGGAAGGAGGTAAATTATTGTAGTTTTAAAAGATTGCTAATGATATGTGAAAAATGTAAATTATTGAGATTAAAATTTGTGTGAAGTGTTTACTGAGGTAAACATATTCAAAATCAAACTACTACTTTCATGTTTTTGATGTTATTACCACTCTAAAAGATGGTTTCAACTTGGAATTTAAAGAAGTTTAAAGACAACAAACTTTTCATATGTGCAAAATGAGACATATATGATCACTTAAAGCAAAGAAACTTCCCAGATACAAGATTCTATTTTTCACATGTTATTCTATTATATATACACAAACATATATATTGTAATTGTTTAGTTATTCATGCTAAGAAAAGTTTTAAGACTTTTTGAGTAAAAATGGCAGACATACCTCTCGAGGCATGAGTGTCTTGGGAATGACCCTGTAATAGAGAGACAATAACATGACAAAAACATTAGCTTTGATTACAGAACAGCTAAACGTCCCATTAATTTGATAAATAGTATATATAATATTTTAGTTTTCAAGGCCATGATTTTACACACACAAACACACACTTTGTCTCACAATCTTACCCAATAACATGGCGACCACCATCATGAACAGCTTGAGAAACCAACCCCATTAACCCAATGCGACCACCTCCATACACCAAATCAATGTTTCTTGAGACCTGCAAATAACAAGATTACTGAGTCAACTCAGTCATAAATGTTAAAAACTCACTTTTGATATACTCTTTAGCAACCCTTTTGGCTTTTGAAAATAGGGTTTTACTCTGTTTCTCTGTTTCATCAAGAACATATCTACATGCAAGATTCAAAGTTTGAAACTTGAAAGTTGAAACCCACAAATCTGTAACTGTTTTGCTCATTGATCACACAGAATCTTGAACAACAACAACAACAACAACACAGGTCCATTTCTCTTGATTTTGACTGTAACCCATTAGAACATTACAAACAGACACAAAAACAAAATCTTGAAAAATAAAGAAAGTGATTAAACAAGTAAATACCAATTCTTTCCCAAGCTCAATTGCAGCATCTTGATAGCTGGTTTTCTTGCCTTGGCTACTCCCACAGAATACACAAATCCTCTTGAACTTTGACATCTTCATTTCACCATTAACCTCCATTTTTAGCCTCTGTAACTTGCTTTTATGTAACAAATTTGGGCAAGAAACTGTTGTGGTGAAGAAGATGAAGAAGAACAAACACACACAGTTAAGACACTAGACACACACTATGCCCAAATGGAATATTGGATTTGATGTAAAAATAGATGTGACACAGGGAAATAGTACTACTCCAATGGATTTGTGTCAAATCAAAAGAGAGAGAGTGTGTGTATTTTGTGTGTGTGTTTTCTGGTGTGGTGTGTGTGTGTGTGTAAATTTAGTCCTTTTTTATGGTTTGACCATCCTTTACAATTTGGTGCAACCGCTTGTCTAACCATGCTTGTATTTATAAGGATCATGGCACGTGACTAACCCCACCCCTATCCCCTACCAAGTTACTACCATCATATTCTATAAAAATGGACTTATATTAATAATAATAATAATAATAATAATTATAATAATATTCCCCTATGAATTTAATACTCTCTCTCCAAAAGAAAAATCTAAGGTCATATGGTGTGATCTTCACGCTCGTTGCTCGCCTCACAAACCTCGTTGGTGGGACGTGGTGTCCCGCAACTCCTCGCCCTTCAGTAGTCTTTGTTTGAAGTGGCGCTTCAACCATGCACAAGGTCATTTAGTGGCTCCGCGCTAGACATCTCACCCTGTTGCATTGGACCACTTACGGTGTTTCTATTTCTATGTCGGATAGTGATAATTATTCATTTTATAGTTATTCGATGAAATAAATGTAATTTTCTATTTAAAAATTTTAGATTGAATGCTTATTAATTTATAATAATCCAATATATAAACAAAATTCATTATGAAACAAAAGCTCTTTTTTTAAGGTTTAGAAAGGGATATTATTATATGTATTTGTGGTTAAATCTCTCCTCTCAAATATCATTCAAATGTCTGTTACATAATAAATATAACAAAACAATTCATTATAGATAAATGGTAATATAACTAAATCTTGTAAGAAGGCAGAGAGTTGGGATTTATTATTTTATAATTTAAAACCTTTCCAATAGCAATTTTATAACAACACAAGATAATACGTTTTGGTTTTTAAAAAATAGATAAGAGAGAAAAAGATATCGTTATACATCACAATGGTGTGTAGCGGTGCAAGAATGATCATTCTATTTTATATAAAACCTTCTATTTATAAAAAATTAATTTCAGAGTTTTTAACTCAAATCTAAATTTCTTTTAATTCAATTTTCATAAAAACCTTATTTAAATATAAACTTAAGTATGTTTTTAAAAATTATTTTCAAAATTGAGTATTTTGTTCTAGTATTCACTCCCAATCGTTGTTCAAGTAAACTTGAATTTTTCATCTCATTTTTTCTTCAAAAATTTATCCATCTAAAGAATATGGGATATTGTAAGAGAGTTTGATGTGACTCACACCCAATATATCTAAAAATATATAAGATTGGTATCCTCATGATAAAAGAAAAAGGTATTTCCTAAAATAATAATATTATAAAAATTGATTGGATTTATTGTTCATTTCTTTCTATTAAAAAAACTTACATCTCGTTTTTAGTGTTGAAATAAAATAAAAAAACATATGGATGATCAACCGTGTCTCAAGAGTCACCATTGTTGTGTGCATAGGAAACACTTGATTTAAAAAATAAAATTCCCACTCCACTTCCCTATGTCACTTCCTCAAGCATGCTTTATTGCTCCCATTAGGCCATGACTCATTGCCCACCCCCACCCTCTACCCATGTTCATCCATCCTCATCCATCTTTGGGAACTCTAAACTTTCAATCAGATTGGATTAATTATGTTAAACGGGTCATGTTTGTAGGTTGATAAGTCGAAAGTCAAAATGTCATCAACAAGAAAATTGTGTGCCAAGCGTAGAAATGCAAACAAGACGTGTTCGTTGTTTGACACAAACAAAACCAGTTTAACTTGAAGAATGATTTATTTAATTAATTGTTAATGATGTTTTAAAATGCAAATCTACAGTTTTTTAGCAATTAGGTTTAATCTATGCAAAATTGTATTTAAACATTTAAATGTTAACATAAAGATGTTTAAAAGTGTGAGTTGTTGTTCGAAAAAAAGTATATAAATTTTTATATATATAAATAAGTAAATTACAACGTTACTTGTCATTTTTCTGTAAGCTATTGTTTATTTTTTTATTATTTCTCTGACTTAATAAATTAATTCATTTCAATTTTTGTTCTTTGTTACCCTAAATCTTTGTTACTGTGATTATTTACTTTCCACACTTACTTTTCTTCATTTGATAAATAAGTTTGTTTTTCGTTTCTCTTTCTTAATTAATAAACTTATATTACTATGTAATTAACATTTTCTTTACTCAATTCGTATAATAAATAATTTTTTAACCTAGTAGTTTAATATATCACATAAAACAAACTTATATATATATATATATATATGTACTAGGTTTGGTAAATCGTGTATTACACGGGTTGAATAAATAAAATATTAAATTAAATATAAAATATTAATTATAAAACGATATACTAAGAAATGATATAATTGGAATTACGTATGAGTAATAACCATAAGTAAGAAAACAATAATATAAAATTTTTAAATATTTTTGTTTTTTCAAAGATAAAGTAATTATTTTATTTCAAAATAACGTTTTTAAAAAAATTCATTTTAAAAAAATTTCTTACTATAACTTCATGTTTTAATTATTTTTTCATAAAGAAATTTACTTTAGAAAAACTAATTTTAAATATTACGTAAAAATAGTTTGATTTTTTTTAAATTACTCCTTTATAAAAAATTATTTCTATAGAAATAACATTAATAAAAAGATCTCTTTATTGATTTATTAAAAAGCTAATTATAATATAAAATAAATAAATAATATTGTTAATAATTAATGTAAATATTTAATAGGAGTGAGAAACGGAAAAATTTTGTTGAGATTGAATAATTGTTGACATGTGACATCTTATTTACCATTTTATTAAAATAGAAGACATATACACACACATGCGCGCGCACACACACAAATAAATCTGTTAAAGAGGTCCTTCCACAAACCCGTTAGAGTATGTAATTTATACTAGAGGGTACATATGGTATCATTGAGAACTGATATGTGAAGTTATGTAACTCAATTTTTATGTATGAGATACAAAGTTTTTATTAGTTCAGGTCAAATACTACGTATTAAACCAAGAAACCAAACTTGTTAGAAAAAAAAAATTGAATTTCACTCAATTGGGTATCAACTAAAGAGTGTTTACATTTTGGTTCTGTCATTCTACTAATATCTGTTGAATAAAATTAATATCTAAAATTATTATTAAAAAAAATAAATGAAAAATTCCCAAATTGTCTATTTTCACTAAGGTTTCTCTCAAAATATCATCCCCACCAAGTTTTGAAAATGTCTCTCGAGCAAAGCGCCGACAGCTTACAAATGATCGAATGATTTGATAGCATGTATAGGTGACAATCTGCATATATAAGTTTAAGAGGTGAGACACCTCTACCATACATACAACCACCTCTTCATCGTAACTAGTGAATGGGCCAAGCGGCCGACTCTTCAGCAGTGGACATTTCAGAACACTGTAAAGTGAGAGACATCTTGAGGGAAATCACAGTAAAAATTGACAATTTGATCATTTTTTCAAAAATAAATATTATATATCTATATTTATCTACAATTGATATATATATATATATATATATATTGTATAAAAATGATGTCGAATATACCAACCATAAAAGGTTTATGTTTGGTACTGTTCCGTATCTTGTATAATTTATATCAATATATGTATAAAAGTAAGAGAATCCCAACATCACAAACATAATATATTAAAATTTAAAAGCCAAAACCGAAAAACAAAATACATAATAATAAAATGATCAATAATAATAGTAAAAATGATGGTGTCCTAAACAAAAATCACCTTGATTATATTACTAGATTTGCACCTTTTGTCCTTGTGATTCTCTTCGATACCTGCCGACACACAACTCTGAATAAACCATTTTCAGTTTCAATTACAAACCGTAGATTTTCTGAGGTTCTAGAACCTTATCAGATTCAACCGTCAGATAACATGCATCAACCGTCACAGATTGATTGTTTTCATTTTTCTTTTTTATTTTATTTTTTAACTATTAATTGAATCACTAACGTGTAATTGATACCATCTCAAAGAGAAAACTCACGTCGTGTGAAAAAACTCCACAACTCAACCCGAAACCTTTTTTTTTGTTTTAATGATACTTAACTATGATCTCCACTTAATTTTATTGAAGTTTTGATTAAATCACCTTAAACACTTGGTTAAGAATCATTGATCGTGAGATATTATTAAATTTATTAACATGCAAACAAGCGAAGGTTTTTTCTTACGTTTGTTTAAACTACACACAACATATGTTGTAAGCAAGTTTAGCAGGTCATGTCTGTTTAAAATCAATTTGCTGGAAATTAATATAACTTTAGCCTACACTAAAGCTTCTTTGATATAACAGCGTCATCCCTAGATTCATATGTCAAGCATAATCAGACCAATTATTTATATTAATAATAATAACATTAAATATGACTGCAAACGAATTGAACGAATACGAACAAGGTCTTGTTCGTGTTCGTTAAGAAATAAACTTGTTCATGAACTGTTCACGAACACTTATCGAACGAGATTTCTTGTTCGTGTTCGTTCATTAAGAAAATGAACATGTCCATGAACTGTTTACGAACACTTACCCAACGCAAACGAACACAAACAAAAGCAAACAAACACAAACAACTGTTCATGAACATGATAAACACAAAAAAATTCATAAACACAAACGAATATAAATTATTATAGATTTATTTTAGAATAAAATTTATATTTTTTATTACAAAGATTACACAAAATTAATAAAAAATAATGAGTAGTTAACATGCATATATATAAAAAATACTTGATATAATAGTTATAAAAATAATTGACACGATAATTAAGAATATAAATGAACATAAACGAACACTTTATCGAACGTTCACGAACGAACACTAACGAAAACAAACGAACACATTATCGAACGTTCGTGAACATAAATGAACGAACACGGGTTGTGTTCATGTTCGTTCGTTAAACTAAACGAACGGAATTTTCGTGTTCGTATTCGTTCATTTACTAAACGCTGAACGGTTCACGAACTGTTCGCTAAACGTTCAGTTCGTTTGCAGCCCTAATATTAAACCTAACTAATAGAAATATATATCACACAGAAAATGTTATTATATTTTATAACTATAATAAATGCAAGTAAATAATATATATTATTTTAAAATTGTAGTTCCGATTAAGTAGATAAAATGAATGTATGAAGTTACGGCGACTTATTTCTAGAGATTGAAATATAGATACAAAACACTCATATAACGGTACCGGTGTTCTTCGGTCGATGTCAATTTCATTCCTCAAGGTTACAACACAGTATCATATTAGTTGATGTAAGCTAATATAACCTACTATAACGGAAAGACTACCTATTTTAAATACAACTTCGTTTTTAACAAAGTTTATTTCATGACGATTTTGATGGTTATAATATCGGCAGTCGGACAATTATATCAGTAGAAAACGTATCCAAGCTTATAAGTCAAGATTTTCACGAAGCATGATGCTAAACATTGGGTGTTAAACATTGGGTGTTGTATTATTCCTCGTTTCATTTTGTTTAAGTAATAGAAGAAGAATAATTAGAAAAAAAACAATATATAGTTAATTAGTATTTAAATATATATATATATTTATTATTGTTAATATAAATACATATATACCGACATTCGCAATTTAGTTATAGTAAATAAATTATATATGTATATAAATAGAATAATTAAATACTAATATATAGTAAACCATCTAACACCAAATGGAGCCCGAGTTTAACAGTTTTCCATGAGCCGAACTCGAGTTTTGATGTACTACTCGAAAAACTCGAGCTCTGTTAAGAAAACCAATAAATTTAGATGTCTAAAGAATTTAGTTGGTCAGACGCTCAACCACCCTAATACAAACAAGCTCATTCACTTGGGCAATGAATTAATAATCTTGACCCGACAATATATTCGACCGATATCGATACTAAGATATATCCGTTGGTTATTAACCAAGTGATATGTTAAAATGTGCATCAAGTTAAATGTTCATGATCATATAATTTCAAAATAAGATAAGGTACAAAATGCCACACATTGAAACTCTTGGTCCCCTGCTATATGTGGAAATAAAAGCTCAAGGCACATATATAGGACACTAGAATAGACAATTTTATTATTTGAAAGAAACGTATTTTCATATATATATATATATGAAATAAATAAAACAATACTCTAATAATTCAATTTGAAACGTTGCATTACAAGTCACGCACTTTGGTAATTTTCAAATCTTGCACGTTATTCAGATTTGAAATTAGTCGTGATTATAAGAGACGTTGGATCATAGAGAATGTCCAACCTCAAATACTCTCAATATATTTCTGGTAATTCGATTGTGTATAAGAGGAGAAATACACATAATTGTTTGGGTGAGAGAAATTTTCAGAAATAGATGACTTCCTATGAAGTCTCCATTTGTTGGGCCCTCACTCACCTACATGAGAGTTTGAAGCTACCACATGAGCAACACCATCAAAGTACACGACTAGCGAAAAGAAAAACGATGCATTGGAGAGAATGAGGTAATTAATTCTTATGTGCTTTACAAAATTATACGTTTTAATATATTCTCAAGATTTTTAATCACCGGATGTGTCATTTACCACGGTTCTAATCCTATAGTAATCTCAGAATAACATCACCAAATGATTGTTATAAGCTCCAAAAGAAACGTCTTATACAATAATGCATATTTTAGTTAAAACCTACGTATAAGGCTATTTTCAAAGGTTATCCTCAAACCCCTCACAATGAATATAAGTAGACAAAGTATGTCTTTTTCAATTGTCGATTCAGGTCATAATCATTTGACCCGTTTATATTAAATAATTAGGTTTTAATACAAAATATGTAACCAAGGAAATATTCTGGTGATTATGTGTTAATGCTTTATCACCAAAAGATTAGAGTTTTAACCTACAAGGTGCATATTGTGATATAATTATTCTAGATAATCTAAGACCAAAATTAAAAGAAAAAGATGAATGAAGGAATGAATCTAAAATCTCTACATGTTACGATACAAGTTGCTAGATTATAAACAAAGTGTAATATAATAACATTGTCTAGGGACTTTATTGTAAATATGTTATATTTCTATTCTTGTGACTAATGCTAAACCCTAATTGGAGATTTTCATGGTAATCAGCACATGAATAAATCATCAAAGAAAATATTTAATGTTTCATAATTTATTAAACTATTAATAAACCCACTAACAAAACCAATAATATTTTAATTATTTTAGCTTATTAAAAATTATCTTAAAGTATATTAATATTTCAAATAGTTTAACACAATATCATTTACTCAATTTAAATATAATTTAATATATTAATACCTAAATTAAAAATAAAAGAAAATCCCCCAAACGACATATTGGAAAGCATAAACTTAGCTTCAAAAATGTTAAGAGAGCCCCTCGATTCGCATAAATAAATAAATTAGATCATTTTATTATAATACTTTTGTTTTGTTTATTACTATAACAATTATCATCGTATTATAATATTTTATAGACAAATGATTTGGTTTAGGTTTTTTTATATGTCGTATCATAGGGTGCCATCTTTAGTTCTCGCCCTAAGCCCAAGATCTTTTGAAAATTCTCAAGGCCAACCTTATGCTATACAACACTCATTTTCAACCCCACCCAAAAATTAACAATAATAAATAAATAAAAACAAGATTGTATATATGAACTAGTTGAGTTAATTAATTAGGGAACAAAATTCATTTTCCGTTTATTTTCTTTTACATCGATTTTTGACAACACATAATTCCATAAGATCTTACTTTGTAAGTATTCAAACGCACACTACCACTAAGGGTCCATCTTTTATAACAAAGACTTCTACACTTTGAAAGTATGTAATGGTGGTAAACTTGGATGGTAGGAACATAAAGAACATAGATATAAACTCATCACTCATTTTAGCAACAAAGAATAAATATAAAAAACACAAATTGATATTTATATGTAACCTAAACAAATATTGATTGTGGACTTCAGTCGATAGGAACTCATCTACTACCACCAAGCTAACTTTGATCGATATGCATTTAGTTGCCACCAATGATGTTGTCACTAACCAATTAATAATGGTTGGCTTCGGTCTGTAGCAACTTGGTCCCACCATACTTCCTAACAGACTAACATTAACAGTTTTCTATCGGTTATCACTTCCACTAAAGGTTTATACGTCTGATCAAATTAATTATTTAGACGATATTTCATTTACCACTCTCCACTACCACCGATATAACCTTGAAGCACACGACCATTTTAGATTGTGGTTTACAAATTCATGTGTTTGGTCAATAAAGTTTTCAATATTCTTTATCCCAAAAAAGAGTTTTTAGATATTAATCAATAACTACAAAATTCATTAACTAAATGCAAGTTAAAATTATTTTTTATTCTAAATTATTTTATTTTCATATATAATAAATTGGAGAAAAGTGGGGCCATACTTTTACATCATGGTGCCATGTCCGGGGTCAATGGTTAACATGGTGGGCACTTCTAATATTCCAAAGCCTAAATTGAAGGGATAGGAAGTTATGTTTTTTGACGTGTGTTGTTTTATTATTATTTTATATAAATAAAAATATCATTTTATTTTATTTATAGAAGAATGAAGTGAATTTAAGTATAGTAAAATAGGTGCAACTCACATCATTTTCTGTTATTAAACATCTTTATAATGTGAATGGCATTTCATAACCTTCAATGTTTCTAAAACATATTTTCTTTTTATGTTCTTATTAACTAGTTGTCTAATGAACTAAGTTATGATTAAATAGCTATACTTGTCAAACTAATTTGATTACGTAATTTTATAATTAGAAAATGTATTGCTATTGGAAATGTTAAGGTGACACGTGTGTCATTTAAGTAATTTTATAATTAGAAAATGTATTGCTATTGGAAATGTTGGCATATATCTACGAATGATAAAATACGAGTGAAGTCCTTACTTAAATAATTGCTTTTGTTATAAAATCGTGAATCTTGTGTGGCACTGGAACAAAGTTTAAGTAAAGAAGTGAGAGAACACATAAAACTTTGTATTGTGTGCGAGATATACATAGCAATCAAAAATTATTTTATATATCACACTTAAATAATAGTTATAAGTTTTATATGGTTCTTTACATAGGGACATCTATCAATTCGATCTTATATTACATCCTACATAAAACAAATAACCAACATTTAACACCACATGATACATGTATAAAATCACGTGTTTAAATATTTTCAACTATATAACTACATTATATTGATAAATAAACAAAAGGATATGTTGCATAAGTTGGTACATTTGTGTAAGCTAGTACATAACCCTTTTTCACTGTTATTATTATTATTATAAGCCATTTAATTTACATTTTAAATGTTAAAACTTCTTAAAACATGTCTACTAATTATAGAAACTATATGTGAAATAATCACAAACTAATAATATTCCATGGCCCCATACCTATTAACCCCACCATTAATCATCAAAATGGAAGTCTCTTTATCAATCAGAAGAACCAATCTTGTAACCTCCTCTATAAAATATTTTAGAATGTTAGTTGACATAATCAAACAAAATATATTATATTATATGTTATTATTCATAAAAACAATGAGAGAGTGACAAAAGCTATGGTTATTAGAATCAGGAAGTTAAAAAACGGTTTCATAAAGTCAAACTATACTTTGTTTTCTTGTTATAAAATATATTTCATGAGTGTGGCCCAAACTGGCGAAATTTTTATTAAAATGTTTTTTGGATAATATCTTTAGGGGTACGATTCTAATTGATAAACTACCTATAATACCATAACAACCTCTAGATTATAATTAAGTAAAACATTAGTCTTACACCCTTAAGTTTTCTGCCAAGACAGAACATATATCTACTATAGAGATTAATTATAAGGACTAAAAGTTTTAATGTGTTAAGTATGTTATAACTACACATCGACAACAAAGATTTAAGATCTAACGTCACGGAAATTCTTCTAGTGTATACATTGTTAATCTGAAAAATTTATTTGCAAGAGGGTCAATGACCTAGGAGCTTCAAGGGTTTGCACACACACAAACTCCCATATAACAACACTTTCATTTTATAAGCAATGTTACTTCAAGAACCGTCTAAACATCATATAGTTCTTCACCGAAAAGGTAAGACTGAAAATGAAAATGACGTAATATAATATATATAAAGTGTGTTAATTTGTATTGTATATGTACATGTACATATACACAAAATGATCTCATAACTATACTTTTTTAAAATTATTTCTTAAAGGTACTAAAATGAAGGTCCATATTTTACCTAAACATGTACTTTTGTAATCTATTTATTTTTAGGGACCACCCTCCTTAGTTTGTGGCCTATGCATATAGAATTGAAAGAGGCCCTTTCTTGACATTTCACGTGGCATGAAAATTGTGAAATCAACATGTTACAACTTACAAATGTCACATCGTGTCATTGTCCTCATTCATATATATTGAGCTAAAAAATCAACAACAAGAAAAGATCGATTAATAATAGCCACCTAAAGACACTCGATTTGTAGCATAGTCATCCACGAAGTGTGAGGTCGCCTTGTCCCCTTAACTATTGACTGCGGGCTCGTAGGTTGTGATAGAAATAATGACGGTATAGAGAGAAAGGACGGTTGTTGCGGAGGAGTTGATGTCTACAAGTTGAAGGTGACACACACCCAATTCTTGTTTTTTTCTTCTTTTTATAATTTATAATATATTAACTTTTATAAAACTATATATAATTTCTAATATAGTGTTTAGGGTGTGCGTGTTTTTACATGTGTTTTGATTAAAAATTTTCAAGAATCCAATTACGGGTGATCATCTACAGTATTCAAAACACAAGCATAAAAGTCGTTAAAGCCATTTTGAGGATTCAGTTTTTTACTAATTTTTTTTCTTATTACACTTTCTTACATGTGCTCGATGTAAACGTGATTAGCACTAACGTACATGTAGTTAAAATCAAGCCTTTCAAATTTTACCACCTTGACTCATATCATGCATAATGCCTACTAGCAATTTTAAAGAATCCAATTTAAATTTTGTTCTATACCTCTTAACGATTAAGACGTATTTCCCCCTCCTTCTTACATAATCATGATCAAATATTATTGTTTTTAATATTTATTTGTGTACAAGATTCAAAAATATAAAGTTACAAAATAAACATACCTATAAAATCTCACTTATAACAAAACCGTGAAAAAATCGTAAACATATGTTATGAAATACTTTAATTTGAATTTGGAGGAAAGTTAATAAATTTGACAATAAAGGTACCATTATTTACGGAAAGACATCAATATAGTCCAATGGCATAAGGGAATTACTAGGTTTATCTCAAATAATAAGGGTTTTATCTCTTACATGAACATACAATGTAAATTTAGAAGTATGCAGTGAGCGTGTGAGTTTACGTTTCAAAATAAATATATACTATTAATTGAGAAAATAGTTTTAATAAAGAAACATTTCTCAAAATGTAACATTGCCTCATATTCTCTCTATAAATGTCCCCTCCAAATAACTATCCCCCTAAGATGTTTCTACGGGACAAAATTTCAGCGTCTGTACACGCAAAGAATTAGTCACAAACAGACATGTGTCCCCATTAATAAATCATTGTGATATAGGAACAAATTTATAACGTATACTAATTTAAAAGAAACTTATTTTTATTTGGTTGAATTCATAATTATATTTTTTAAATGGTTGATTGGATCACTGACGGACCATTAGCTCACCTGATTATCTTCATTACTTAAGTACGAAACCTAAGATTATAATTAGAAGAAAACTCACATTAGGTATGAAAACCCCGTGACCACACTTATAAACTCCTTTTATTTTTATTATAGATGAAAATTAAACTTAAAATTTCCAACTATTTTTGTTGAGATTTTAAGATATCTCAACTTAAACACTTAAGTTAAAGATCATTTTATCCGTTTGTAATTACATAATCATAAATGAATATTAATAATTTGATAATACTAACAACTAATGAGTTGTTAAAATATATTCATAAATTACACCTTACGTACATATATTACGTACATATTTGGGTTATATATTTGGGTTATATATTACGTACATATTAAAATATATTACGTACATATTCATAAATTAGTAGAGTTATATATTTGGGTTGTTTTAAATTCAGTGTCGGGTCATTGTGCTGCCGACTGCGGTGGTCCAATATGGCGGCTAACCCACTCCTCACCGGCCCCACCCATACCCCACTACACCTTACGTACACTTTCGTCATGCCAAATTAATCCCATAACAACTACACTTTTTATTCCTTTTCATTTCTACATATATAATTTTTTTTTATTTATTTCTTATTTGTTACCGTTGAGTTAAATGATCATTTCTTGGTTGTTTTAAGTTGGTTATCTATAGCTAATATCTACACTTTCTTAAGATTGATTGTTGTTCAATTATGGTTTATATTTGTTTAGAGTTAGTGTAATACAATGAAATCTACGCGGCAGAATCTGATGTATGTTTTATCGTATATATGGTGTAACCATGGTTACAAATTAAAGTCGCTAGGCGTTGTCACGTCGGTCGACTTCGCGTACTCAACCTAGGCGGGGAGTACTCGAACATGGTAAATTATAAAAAAATTAAATTTTTAAAAATTATATATATGTCAAATAAAATAATTTTACAAATATTTATAACTTATTACGTGAAAATCAATATATAATATATATATGTTCACATACTATAATATTATTTATACGATATTCATTTTTTTTAATATGTATACACATAGTAATCCTTTAATAATCATCTTTCAAAGTAAATTATTGAAAAATAACAAAAATACAACAAAAATGGGTGAAAAACAGAGAAATTCGGTGAAAAACAGCAAAAGTCCGAGTTAGACCAAGTAGGGCCGAGTTAGTCCGAGTAGGGCCAAGTTGGAACGATTCTGAGTAAGGTTGACCGAGTTGAAGAAAAGCATCTCGGTGCACTTTCGAGTTTCGAGTACTCGACCGCCTAGACCGAGTTTACAACACTAGGTGTAACTGTGTAAGGGTAGTATGAGAAACTTTAAGGGCCAAGATTCGTGCATGCAAGACAATTAGGATCGTTATACTAGATGCATGTGTTATTGATCTAGCGTAGTTAGTGTATTGAAAGTTCATAGGAAATATTCATGGACGAAAATTGAAAGCGGGAAAGCAGTGTGTTAATGGCATGTGTATTATGGTGTGAGAAGAAGTAGTTGTTAAAAGGCATGTCGAAACAATTTGAGCGGGGTTAAAATATTCTTAGACTGGTGGTTGAACTATTGTGTAGATAACAAGGACGAGGAAGATTCTATGAGACCTAAGTAGAGCTCTGGTCGGAACATTGGGTTGAAAACAAGATTGTTGTCTTGTAGAAAAAGAATGTGACCATGTAAGCGTCAACGACTACAACCATGATCAGTTGTTTAGCATGTCGTAACAAAGCAACCACATAGCTAACTTGAGCATCGAGTGAATGTCTTTACATAGATAGATGTATGGTTGAAAGATTACCATTTTTGCTAGGATAACTTAGAAAATCCTTGATAAACTTTGAGGTTTAGAGTTAGAAAATGTTCAATCAAGTATTCAAATAATGAAATAAGTGCAAAGATTTGAAATAATTAACCAATTACATAATAATTACCCAATAATTATTTCTTACCCTACACTAATGTTGTTTTACCTTAAAAATATGCAATATTAAATAACAAAAAAGATTCATTTTCTAAAGTAATATGCCGGAATCACAATACTTCAAACACAATTCTTCTTTGGAAAAACCATGAAATAAAATATACCAAAAAGTATGCATGAATTCTTTTGGTATGACAAAGGGATAGTCTTTAATTTTTTTTTCTCCCAAAAGGTGCAACGTAACAATGCCTTTAAACATTCATGTTTTTGAATCAAGTGACAATGACATAAGATTGTTATGGTCAGTTCGATTTCGGTCAAAAGTACTTTGTTTTATCTACAAAACTATAAGCTTTGAGGTTTATTTTGACATCTTCAAAACACCTTTTATGGGGCCGATTCAAAACCACGAAAAAGTTTATGAAACATGTCTTTTTGAATAAACTTCTCAAAAAAGTCTTTTGTATTGTTATGTAAAGACATGACCCGACGGGGCCAGGGTAGATAGATTATTTAGGCTTATATAAGATTGTTGATTATTTAGGCTTATATAAGATTGTTTTTAAACGCGTTTTGAATAGTCGATTTTAGCTTATGTCTTTATTATATAGAGATAGAGGTCTAAGTAGTATCGTACCATAGCCCTGATGTTAAACTTTCTTCTTCTTGACGATACATAAAAGGTCATTATAGTAACCTAACCTATTATTAATGTCAACATACACAAATTTGCACCAAAGAGGTTATGAATTTAGTAAGATGTATACGAATTCTATTCATATTTAATTTTTTAAGATGGTATAAGAATTTTGATTTGCAAAACTTTATTATGTTAATAAAAAACAACAAGTCTTGTGAATAAATGAACAGATTGAACTAGAAGTTTAATTTCAGAAAAGTAAAATATAACTTGAATGTTTGGTTGATTAAATCTAAAACAAACAATTTTTTAAATAATTAATATGTGTTCTCCCTCGCTTATATTTTCACAAAACAATACTAATTTTCACTCCCTTTTGAATGAAGTAAACATTAGTTGTTGAATATTTTTACACAATTAAGTGTTTAAAGTTATGAAAACTTAGTTGAAAACCTTTTATAAGAGTACTTTTATCATGTAAAAGATGACGTATTCATAGGCTCTTGTATGTAAGTTTAGATATTTGATCATAAAAAGGAAGGATTTGTTAAAGTTCAAATCTAAAACTTATTTTATACAATCTAATTTCTTATTTAATAATATAATTTCTATTATTTTTATATGGTATTGGTGAGTTATAGTCGGCAGAGTATAAAATAGTTGGTCATGCATAGACTTTGGTAGTTGGTTTTAGTGAATATTTGTCGAGTATACAACTTCATTAACAGAGCTAATATTATTATGTTCCTAATAAAAATGCTATAGTAATTTGTACTCTATGCATTGGAGGTTGTATGTTACTCTGGATTTAGTCTTTACACTCTTGGAGTTGGTAAATTACTAGTCAATGTGGGGTTGTTCTGCTAACTTACAAAGCTTCACCACCGAAAGTTCATTTTCCCTCCAAATGACAAACAAATTAAAGCACAATGTCTTTCACTTTACACATATATGAATGATACATATACATCTACACACAATATTATATATATATATATATATATATATATATATATATATATATA
>BJCM01062786.1:0-13212 GCA_018326385.1 Flaveria bidentis | reverse complement strand
GGTTACGGTGTGTAACCTACGTCCACTTGGGGCAACTAGGGTTTTCTTTTATTGAGGTGTTCCATGTTTTCAAGTACAAGAGATATATTTATACTAACTAAACAATTAGGGTTAACACTCTTTGCCTAAAATAGCAAACTGGGCTTTAGGGCGGCCGTCCCTTAATCTCCTAATTCTGTCTTTAGTTAATACCGGGCCCAACCAAGATGAGTCGGAGCCCACAACTTAACACAGGATTACTTGTATTGCTCTCTGCAGAGCAATACACACATTGATCACTGATTTATGGATGCATGTCTGTCAAATATGTTTCTCTGTATAAGTATTTTGTTTATTGTTTTTCTCAAGTGCGAAATTGGGCAATAAGATGCATCCTCTCAAGTGATATTGGGGACTAACCACCTTGTGCTTACAAAATTATGAGCATGAGGTTGCAAACTTGCAATGCAGTTATAGGATTGGATCTAGAGTTCTGCCCTTGTGATTTCAACATTTTTTACAACTAGATTAAATATATGTAGTAGAAAATATATAGGAAAGGGAACCCACACTTATTAGTGCAAAGGTGGGTTAGCATAATCATGCTTAAATAAAACAGGCATTTCCAAATTTCCACACCTGGTCGTGGAAATGGCATTATTTTCATGCACTTTAGAAACTAGAATTCAGCAACATATACACTCTACCTTTTTTTGGTAAATGTGAGAACCTGGTAAATTTACTAGACTTACGAACCAATGGGACCAGGTAAATCACAACTTGTGTTGGACAAGTGGCATTCAATGGGATTAAAGGCACGAATCTAGTGGAAGGTGGATTAGAATATGAGACTGTGCTAGAGGGACACATGGGCTCACCTCTACGCCACCCCCTTCAAGGTTCACGGTTTCACACACTACCCTTAATATTGAATATCTATTAATCTAACATCGAAATGACAAGTGACAACTTTTTGTTGGTAATCTCAACTAAATGTAAGCTAAAAACTATAGATAATTTTTAATTGTTGTATTGATAAAAATTTAATTGGATCTAAACTTAACTTTTTTGGCTTCTATTAGCCTTTTGTCTTATCCTATTAGAACATTGCAAAAGGTTTACTTGAAACATGACTTAATTACTTAATGTGATTTTTCTTGCTAAATATGTGATAACTTATATGAATAGTCATTGTAATAATCTCTATAAGTAAATATATAAACTTAAGATGGAACATATTAGAAAAAGATGCTGCAATCTTCCTGGAAGTTCAAGAAAGGGTGACAACACAAATAGAGAATCATGGTCCCATCCCTGTATATGTTAAATGAAACAAGTTGCATACTTGTATCTTTAATAAACATTCCCTTCGTATAAAGAACACATAACTTTGAAAATGTAGCAGTTAAGCATCTTGTGATCCATGTGAAATGCTGCCTTATTTGTAATCATCATATAGAAACACATATAGCCACTCGTTTACAAAAAAAGTACAAAACATGTGGAACTCTAGATTCGAACTGAAAGTGTAGTCCTGGCAACATTCTATTGCTTTAATTCTCTATGTTTAATCCTTGTGGGAAACTAGGTATATTCATATTGTTTATTCGGTTCTCTCTGTAGTCTACATATAACTCTTCAGGCTGAGTTGTATGTTATTATTATTATTATTATTATTTTTTCATACCGTTGTTGATTTGTTTTCTTAAGATTGTTTAGGTATGGTCTCTTGAGCTTTTTCTATTTGTAGTTGTGATTATAATGAATAGAATGGGTATTGCTGCAGATATAAATGCTTCTTCAAGTGCAGTAAAGCAAGGACCTTCTGCTGGTAAAGCAGCGATTGGGGGTCCATTCAACCTTGTCGACCATAATGGAAGATCTGTTACTGAAAAGGACTTTAAGGGGAAATGGACCTTGATATATTTTGGTTTTACTCACTGCCCGGATATCTGCCCTGATGAGCTACAGAAGCTTGCTGCTGCAATTGACAAAATAAGTATGTTCGTGGTATTTACTAATCAAAATTACATAATTGGGCTGACACAGCTTGTTGGAGGTGAAAAACGGGCAGTGCATAGTAGACAAAACATGCGGGTCTGGTCTATTCGGAACACTTGTTAAAAAAATTAATTTTTGTATACAATAAATGTCATGTACGATTACAAAGCTCATATATACTATTTAGATAACGACTCAATGTTTAAATAAACTGATATTGGATGCTCTATGCTTAAAAATACGCTTATGGGCAGACTCGGATGGATTTAGTTTTAATTTTTACTCTTTAAATTTTACCAGAATTGACCCATTCTCAAGAAAACTGGTTGGAATTGTCACCTCTACATGTTAGTAGTATCTTAAACGCCACAATTAACCAATTTACTTGTATTTTGAGTATGATGATCATGAAAATTAAGTATTTACATGTTTGCAGAGGGGAAGGCAGGTTTAGAGATAGTACCAGTTTTTATCTCAGTTGATCCAGAGAGGGACACAGTAGAGCAAGTTCATGAGTATGTCAAAGGTATGAGATTAGTTTTGAATGCTAAAGCTGCAATTTTGAACTTAAGTCTTGCACCTTATAAGCTGCGTAAATTTTTACTATGTTTATTCTTTTTATGTTCCAGAGTTCCACCCGAAGTTGATTGGACTTACGGGTGATCCAGAGGAGATAAAAAAGGCTGCTCGTGCTTATCGAGTTTACTATATGAAAACAGAGGATGAAGGCTCAGATTACCTTGTTGATCACTCAATAATTATGTGAGTATCCTTTTAAAAAATGCATACCTTCAATTTCCTGTTTCTGGCTTGATATTGCCACACACGGAACTACTCTCAATCATATCTTGATTTGTGGATGTGGTGTGATATGATAACAGTACGGCTTTTTTTCATAGATGGGGGCTAAACGGACGATTGAGTTGTCTCAAAACTCATTTTTTTTAAAAAAATTTCCAATACCTTTTTTAAATTACCAATGTGTTACATTTGATCAAAAACGATATTACACTAATCAGAACTTCATAAATAAAGCACTATAGGAGGATATATGCTTTAAATACACATTTCAACAATTTTTTTGATTTCACCCATTAAACCCAATTAAACCTTTTAATTGTAATTGTAATTGTATTGAATAATTGTGTGTTTAGGGTTACAATAAAAGGTCCTTTATATAGAAGACAATATTACATAATTAACCCTAAACTATTCACTAATAATAACCTAGTCTAATATTTCCCCGCAAGCTAAGCTCGAAAGAGATTTAGCTTGAAATCTAAAAATCATAAAAATAAAAATAAGTAACGTAAATATTGGTCTTGTTGTTTGTCATTGCAATCGTTGAATGTGAGGCACCGGTTGTTCTTCTCCGGTTATTGCATTGTATCCGATGTGAGTTTGAAACTACCGTTGTTCTTATCCTATGAATCTTCTCGCGTGACTCCACACTTACAACTTTTGCATGAAGGTGTGCCACTGTTGTATAGTAGAGCCATTGTTGTATGTCAGAGCCACTGTTGTATATCAGGCTATCAACGACAATGAAGGTGAAGCATCACGTTGTATGCGATGACAGATTAAGATTAAAAAGGGGAAGTGGTGATTGTATGTGTTGTGTGGCGGCTAAGATTAGGGTTTAGTGGCGACTAGGGTTAGGTTTAGTGATGGCTAGGATTAGGGTTTGGTGGCGGCTAGGGTTAGGGTTTGGCAGCGACGACTGTGGTTGTGTGAAAGGAAAGAGACAATGGCAGTTTGTATTCACATGTTAAAGGTGGAGATGGTAGTGGTGATTAATGTAACAGAAGCATCGGTAATGGATGGTTGGACAGGGCGGCGGGCGGCCACCCTGATTAGAGTTTCGGCGGTGATCGAGCCTTTCTGGCTCTAATACCAAATTAAACCTTCTAATTGTAATTGTAATTATATTGAGTAATTGTGTATTTGTGTTACAAGAGAGGGTCTTTTATATAAAGGACAATATTACATAATTAACCCTAAACTATTCACTAATAATAACCTAGTCTAATATTCCCGTGCAAGCTGAATCTCTCCCGAGCTTAGCTTGCGGGGGAATATTAGACTAGGTTATTGTTAGTGAATAGTTTAGGGTTAATTATGTAATATTGTTCTCTATATAAAGGACCCTCTCTTGTAACACAAATACACAATTACTCAATACAATTACAATTATCCATTATCGATGCTTCTGTTACAATAATCAACACCACCATCTTCACTTTTAACGGGCGAATACAAACCGTCACCGTCTTTTTCCTTTCACACAACCGCAGCCGTCGCTGCCAAACCCTAACCCTAGCCGCCGCCAAACCTTACTAGCCGTCACTTAATCCGAACCCTAACCCTAGCCATGACTAAACCCTTAACCCTAGCCGTCACTAAATCTAACCCTAGCTGTCGCTAAACCCTAATCTTAGTCGCCGCACACAACATACAATCTCCGCTGCTCCTTTTCAATCTTAACACATCATCGCATACAACGTGATGCTTCATCTTCATTGCTGCTGCTATACATAGTGGTTCCACTATACAACGGTGGCACACCTTTATGCAAAAGTTTTAGGTGTGGAGATACGCAAGAAGATTCATGGGATAAAGACAACAATAGTTTCAAACTCACATCGCATACAACGTGATAACCGAAGAAGAACAACCGGTGCTTCACACATTCGGCGATTGCAACGACAAACAACAAGACCAATAATTTACTTTACTTATTTTTATTTTTTATGCTTTTTTAGATTTCAAGTTGAATCTTCCCGAGCTTAGCTTGCGAGGGAATATTAGACTAGGTTATTATTAGTGAATAGTTTAGGGTTAATTATGTAATCTTGTCCTCTATATAAAGGACCCTCTATTGTAACCCTAAACACAATTACTCAAACTGTCCCGTTGATAACGAGTTAAAATTTGCTGCTCTATTTCTTAAGCGATTTTGCAACTTTGAAAAAGTACAGAAAAGCTGAAGCTTAATGCTGTTACCCTTGGGTTGTTGACAAAAGCAGTCTTACAAGGTTCCTCATATGTCCCTCAGGTACTTGATGGATCCAAACATGGAGTTTGTAAAATTTTTTGGGAAGAATAACGACGTTGACGCACTTACAGAAGGAATCATTGATGAAATCAAGCAGTACAAAAAAGCTAAAGCTTAATTCTGTTACCCTTTTTAATAAAAGTCCTTTTTGTTATGCATTTTCCATATGATGAGGTATGTATGGTTTAAGCACTTAGATTTTTTGATATACGAACGTCAGCATTTTTATACAGATCTGTTAGTCCGAGGTTGTCCCGCTTCTGCAGGGCAGAGGCTTATCTGCAGATGTGATGTGACTATGTGAGTTTAAACGGGTGCCTTAGAGAACAATTGTTTAACTTTTAGTTTATTTATTTAAACTAAAAACTAACGCCCGGTTAAAAAATCAACATCCTAGAACAATAAGACCCACGACTATCATCTCTTAATTAAGTTGTTTTCAGATTAAGCTGCTTTCAATGAAGCTGTTTACAGACTTTATGAATTCTCTTTTGAGATGTAACAACATACATGAATAATGTAAATCATCTATGCTGATTGGTATTACATAAAGAAATAATAATATTTTCATGTAATTGTCTGCGGTTAATTTTTTACCTTAAATGGAAAGTTACATAATTCGTAATTTCGTATATTATCTTTAGGATGCTAATTATACAAGATGTAAATATAACTACTTTCATCCAAAGAATAGTCATTATTATTGCAACTTATAAGGCAATTTGGGTGTTAGTGTGAGGTGCACAAATCGGGTTTTTTAATATCCGGTTTTGCATATGAAATTAGGTTTGGGTATGACAGGTATTGGAAAATTAGGTTTTTTTATATACCCCGATTGGGTTTGGGTGCGGGCATTGAGAGAAAAAACTCAATCTCGTTTGGGGTGTAAACGAATCAAGCCGACTCAAGAGCTACTAGAGATCGACTCAATAAAAAGCTTGAATGAGCCGAGTCTAGACGAGCTTGAGCTCGAGCTTGATCTCGAGCTTGAAGTATGACTTGATTAGTTGTTGAGCTCGAGCCTTGCATTCAAGGATTGCTAAGGCTCGCGAGCCTTAACGAGTCCACTAATATTTAGTGAAAAAGACTATCATGATTGATCTTGAGCTTGATGTAGTCTTTAATGAAACACAGGACATGAAAAAGTGCAGTCAAATTGAGCTCGAGCTTGATTGAACTTTAGCTTAAATCTATTAGTTATCCCGTAAGCAAGCTCGAGCCGAGCTTTGGCTTGTTATATGTATTGTACGCAGATTAAACCGATCTTATTCAAGTCGATCTCAAGCCTTAGTTTCTGCAGGATCGATATATGTTACTAAACACTTGATTTTCTCTCAAACTCACTTGTACTCACATAGTTATGATGAAACAGAATCTCTCAAAGAGTTGATTATAATATACTAAGTAACTTAACAAAACAAAAGAATAATTTTAAGGTACTTGTATATATTTCTTTTCAACTCAAAGTTAACAAAACTCTTACAAGCATGATACAAGAGTTACAATGAGAAACTATATATACTATCACCTACAGCTGGTTATACTTTGATACCAGTTGTAATCATAAATATACTACAAAGTTATAGTTAAGGTATCTTAGATAATGTCTTATTTAAGATATGGTAGTTATGACATGTTTATGACTTACCTTTTGTTACCAACTAAAGTTAGTAACTATACTAACAAACAAAGGTGAACAATAGAATAAAGTATGGTCAACTATATGGTCTTTTGGGAAAACGCCATGCAGTATCAGGTGTCAGAGGACCATACTTATGTCCACTGGTCCATAGCAGCATCTTCCGAATGTTAATTGGCTTCGGAAGAACAAGTTCTTCCGAAGCCATTTATACTTCGGAAGAGGCTGATTCTTTCGTGGCTTGAGGACTTCTTTTTCGGAAGTAATTTTCCTTGAATTTTTCTAAGTCTTGAACTTCAGAAAAGAAGACTTTGTCTTCGGAAGTTGGAGCTTTTTCTTCGGAAGATGATCTTGCACTTTGTCTTCGGAAGAACTCCATTTCATTCAGCAGTCCATACTTAGCTTCGGAAGTCCTTCATAAGTTGCATAAAAAATAGCCTAAGTATTTAGTTTTGGTTGCACCAGCCTTTCAAGATCCAACAGTTTCATTATTCAAGTTGAGCTCGATCTAAGAATAATAGGCTATAACGAGCTCAAGCTTGAGCTCTTGAAAAATCCAACGAGCCGAGCTCGAGTAGGGCAAGCCTCGGGCTTGGCTCCGCTCATTTACACCCTAATCGTATGTACCCGGGTAGGGTATGAACATGATTCAGGTTAGGCATATACTGGGTATTGGAATTTGGTATTAGAACTGGCGATCAATACTCTATTTTCTAATTAATTTTTCATGCAATATTGATCCATCTTAAATTTTCAGTTTGTTTTGTTTTTGGTAGAAGTAATTAAAATAAATAAGTATATTATAAATTTATATTATTAAATAGTGCTAACTTTATATTATATATTTTCTAATTTAACATATAAAAATTGTAAACAGAAACAGGCAAATTTACTAATATTTTTATCATTTTTTAACATATAAAAATTACAAAAACATAAGTTGCAATACTAGATAGAAGTACTAGTTCATTTGAATTTTGGTGTTTGATCGTCGTCTTCGTTGTTTGGTTAATAGTCTTCTTCATTGTTTGTTGTTTATGTGTCGCACATTCTTCAACATTAGCAAGTTCTTCACCACTTAGACATTCCTTCCGCTACCACCTCCTTTTGTATGTTTGCCTCTATGTTTATTTAGCCTTCACGTGAAAAAAACATGTATACTTTTATTTTCGTTCAAATGATCTTTTAAACAAATACACTTTTTCATCTATTCCAAAGTGAGTTTTATTTGTCATAAAAATATAACCATGACACTAAATAGAAAACACGGTGCCCAAGCTACCACCAAACCAAAACCCCTTTGGAAAACAATTTCGTCCTATGTTGGGTTACGATTTTAACTTGGTAGGGATAGGGTTGTTGAAAAGGTCATTTTTTGATAAAGTTATTCGGTTCGTTAGTTGAAAATCTATCACTAGTTGGACATTCGTCATGTTAGAAATATGTATGTAAGACATAGTTTATAATTAATTTCTAAACACATGATGATATAAGGTCATACATTAGATCAGTATACCAAGTAAATGTTTAAATATGATCTAAACAAAACAAGTCAGTCAATATTATAAGTATTATTGTTAAATGAAATAAAATTTATGGATAGTATCTACATTCATTATATTAATGTTATTGACGGTAAGTGATACATTTACACTAATGTGCATATGTTTACATATTGTGATAGAAATTTGTCACACCCCACTTTTTGAGGCATGACGAAAAGTTGATTGCCTAATACTTGCTTCAATATAGCATTTACTAATTGTTGCGGAAGTCAAAATAAGTGACTTACGTTTAAAATTGAAGTAGCATTCGATCCCGTGTGTTAAATGAGGCTAACAACACAACTAACTTTATGTAAGAAAAATGAATCATATACATTGTTAATAACAAGCAAAACCTTATATAAAAATATGAAACTTGGTTTTGAAAGAAATTTAAATCGAAATATAGATGATAATAAGCACAACACAACAATGTATTTAAATTTTAAAAAACATTAGATTTTAAAAGTTATAATAGAAAAGAAAAAAATAAAAATATGATGAGTGACTTAAAAAAACAAATACATAAGTGTATTTAGAGGGCTTAAAATGTAAGTTTTTAATAACTAAAATGAATGCTTAGAAGTGATGAAACTTGTCACACCCCACGTTTTTAGGCGTAACGAAAATTTGATTGCATAGTACTTGCTTTAATAATATAGCATTTACTAATTGTTATGGAAGTCAAATAATCGACTTACATATAAAACTGAAATAGCATTACGATCCAGTGTGGTAAATGAGACAATAATAGTTTGCCTAACTTTATGTAAGAATCACGAATCATGTACGTTGTTGATAACACACGGAACCTCATATAGAAATACAAAACTTCGTTTTAAATGAAATTTGAATCGAAATGTAGATAACAACAAGCACAACACAACAATATATTCAAATAAAAAATACATTAAATTTTAAAAGTTATAATAGAAAATAAATATATAAAACAAACGGTGAATGAGTTAAAAAAACAAATACATAAGTGTATTTGTAGGGCTTAAAATGTAAGTTTTTAAATGATTAAAATGAATGCTTAGAAGTGAAAATTTGTAACACCCTACTTTTTGAGGCGTAAAAAAATTTGATTGCATAGTACTTGCTTTAATATAACATTTACTAATTATCATGGAAGTCAAAATAAGCGACTTACATAAAAAAACAAAATAACATCAATAACACACCTAACTTTATACAAGATAAATGAATTGTTTGCATCGTTGATAACAGTTAGAGTCTTATATAAAAATACAAAACTTCATTTTGAATGAAATTAAAAATGAAATGTAAATAAAAATAAGAATGACACAATAATATATTTAAGTTTTTAAAAAACATTAAATTTAAAAGTTATAAAAGAAAAATAAAAAATAAAAAAATGATGAGCGAGTTAAAAAAACAAATACATAAGTGTTTTTAGAGGCCCTAAAATGTAAGTTTTATGATTAAAATGAATGCTTAGAAGTTATGCATAAACTATTTGTAAAAAAAATTAAGACTTTACTTATGTTTTTAAATTACAGTAATATTTTTTTGTTATACTAATGATCTTTAACTCAAGTCGTTAAAATAAAATACCTCAAGGATTCAAAAAAAATAAGTGGAGGTATTTGGTTCAAATCTCACATGGGACAAAATAAATGGGAAGGTTCCGGATTGAAACAAGGGGGTTTTCCCACCTATGATGGGGTTTTCTCTTAAGAGTAGTCTCAGGTTCGGGAGGAAGGTACCGGGCTTGAACAATAAAAAGTAAATTTTGAGAAGTCAAAATTCTCACTAAAGTGTGAAACTAGAGTTATAACTTTCAGTATCATATTTTTTATAATAAAAAAATACCTTACTTTCAATTCAAGACATCAATTGACACACATGAGAGAGAAATGAAAATGATATTTATATACCATTTTGTCTTTCAATGTATAGTGAATATACAACAATACCCTGTATTTTTCTAAGGGTAAATAAATGAGTTTAGCTATGCCAAACATTTACATTGCCATTATCACCCTCACTCATTATTGAAAAATACTACTACTATCGAAAGTGCTTATAATGGTACATCTCATTTTACCGACTCCATCCATTATACTTCTAGGTATACGAAAAGTAACTTTGAAAGAAGGTTCAAACCCTTGTCGACCAATGAGATAATTTTTTACTTTTTTTATTATTTATAAGGGTGTTTTAGAAGAAAAAAACCAATATTGTTGATTTTTATGAAGTCCCCCTTCCTTTATTTTCTAAACAATAATTAAAACAATAATATGTTATAATTTAAAAAAACCCTAAAATTAAGCATTTAAATAGTTAAACATTTTACGTATATGCAATATTGTAATACCTTGAATTCCCGGTTTAAAGAATTAAAAGAAAGTTGATGCAAAGTTATACATAATAGTGCATAATGTTGTCAAAAGCAAAGTAAAACCCTAAATATTTTATTATTTATGGCAAGGGAGCCACCCCAGGCTCCCTTACTCGTGAAAGAAATTTTCTAAAGAGAGAAAGAGAGGTGATTGTAGAGAAAGAAAGTCGAAGAAGAAGAAGGCTAAAGGTATGAACTTCATATGTTTTCGTTAAATCTAAAATGTATATACGTTTATATACTTGTGAATATGTACATCTCGATTCTTTTCCTTCTCGGTTTAAGGTTTTCATCAGATTTTAAATAAAAGGTGTGTTCTAATCCCAATAATCATATGTTTATGTGTTTTGGGGCTAGTACACATTCTACTTATAATTTATATAAAGTTACCATAGTTTGATGGTAAATTTGATGTTTTGTACACTCATATCCACGTACTACCCTTACGAGTTGTTTCCTATTATGTTAAAGCATGGCCATTACAGGCCCATCATCATCCACCATATGTGCCCACTCATGCCTTGGTTCCTTGCGTTGATCAACTTGATGTCCCAATTGACTGTAAGTATAACATTTCCCTCAGAAAGGTAGAGGCTTCTTTATCATAACTTTGGTCTAAGGTTTAGTGGTTTAAGGTTTACCTTTTTTTCCCTTACTATTGGCTTTACTACCTTGTGGGGCAAGGATTAACCATCTTCAATCATGTTTGCTTTAGTCTCAGATTGCAACATAATGTCCTATTAGGACATTTTTTTTGTCCTCTTTAATGTTAAGACGAAGCTCAAGTTCGTTAATGGTCATCCCTTTTTGCTTGTGTTTTAGGTAGTTCTTAAATTCTACCCAACCAAAAGGAAACTTCTCAATCATAGCTACCGGTTGAAAAATCTCACTAGGGGTCATCCTCTCAACATGGATATCGTTAAGTATAAGTTGCAACTCTTAAACTTTACTAATCACAATTTTTGGAATTAATCATCTTATAGTCCTAGAAACGATCCATAACAATTTTTTTGTTTTGCTCCTCCGTTTGTACCTATAGTTTAAAGACTTATAATTCTTTGGATGTTTTATCCCACAAGACATATTATACAACATGTTGATTATGTCAATACACACGGTTACGACACGAGAACTCTGATTGCTTCTAGGCATCAACTGTAGTCTTACTTGCACGTTAGTCTCCCCTTTCTTTGGTTCGGGAGTAGATTTAATGAGGAATCTCGCAACATTCAAGGTTGTTAAGTAGAACTACATCTTTTTTTGTTACCTTTTGAAATAAAGATCTGGGAATTTTTTGTGTTTCTTGGCATGATTGGTAACAATAGAACTGTAACGCTTGAGTAGTATGGGTAGTCACTTCTCATGTTTCTCTTCTTAGACATATACATCTATTAAGATGTTGATATCATTAGTTTGGATTCAAAGATCATGAAACTTTCTAATTGGCTATCTTAGTTTAACGGGAAGTATAGTACCTTAGGTGATGTAAGTTGGTTGTGGGTGGACAAGATCTAAATTGCAGATGCTAGAATCACCTAAAGTATCATGTAAAACTTGAATAAATATAGTGATACAAAATTTACATAAAAGAAATATTTGTTTTGATTTATTTCAAACATAACTTGCAATGGAAGTCTAAAATGATTTAGACAAGTTTTGTTTGAAACAAAATAAAAGTATTTTAACCAAAGTTGAACAAAAGACTTCTTATTGAAAGTTTTATATTGTAATCAAATTTGTTTTCAACAAAAAGTACACCTTTAGAAGATATTGAAGAAGAAAATAAAGTGTAGGTGAAGTAGAAGATTATGAAGAAACATATGACTAAGGATTTGTGTTTAACATGGGTTCATGTAGGATTGGTGTTGGTCTCACAACACAAGTTTATCTCACAAACTCACTTAATCTCACTCAGTTGATAAAATAGAATCTCTAACTAAGTTGTAAATAATATAATAAGTTAATGAACACAAGAATGGTTTTTCAAGATACATGTATATATTACTTCTCAACTTAGTATTACAAGACTCTTGCAAGCATTATTTGATGAGTTACAATGAGAAACTATAGATACTACTATCTACAGCTGGTTATACTTGGATAACTAGTTGGTATTTACAACTAGACAAATACCACATTGCTAGAAGTAAAGCATCTAAGATAAAATACTATCCTAGATTAGGTAGTCATGACATGTCCATGACTTACCGTTTGTTACCAACTAAAGGTTGCAACTGTACTAATTGATAAAGAGTGAATAGTGGATTAAAGTATGGTCAACTATATGGGCATAGTAAAGCACCATGCAATATATCAGAGGTGGAAACGGATGTCAGATCGACCATACTTATGCCTACTAGTTCATAGTTGGTTTTTCCGAAGCTAAATGGCTTCAGAAGAATAAGTTCTTCCAAGGCCATTTATACTTTGAAAGAATCAACTTCTTCCGATCTTCTGCAAGTCCTAATGACTTTATTCTCCAGAAGACTTCGCCTTTGATCTTCTAAATGTTTATACTTCGGAAGGAGAACTACTTAGTCTCGAAAGACTGAGTTCTACCTTTAGAAGTTCTTCATATACTTTAGAAGGAAAACTACTTAGTCTTGGAAGACTAAGTTTTACCTTTGGA
>BJCM01062785.1:0-22284 GCA_018326385.1 Flaveria bidentis | reverse complement strand
AATTTTCTTATTTTAATTTATCTTTTAATATAACACACACTATTAATTATTAATTATAATTTATTTTTTTATATAGTTATAATTTTATCTATTTATGTATCATTTTAAATATTTCCAAACCGTATAGCACAAGTGATTATAACACACATAATAAAATCATATAGTTAATTATTAATCATTGACTTGCTAAAGATGGATAATTCAATAAAAAAAAACATGGAGCGACTCGTGGCAGAGAGCAATCTTCTCCTTGGCATTGACATCATCAGTGAGTTCATCTTCTTCTCTTTTGCTTCAATCGATCCACAGTGAAGGCGAGCTTTTCTGCTGTGCAAAACGATAAACTATACATATTCACAAGCGTTAACCGCATTCCAATCGACAAACAAACAATGGCTTCAGTGGTGCCAAAGGTGAAGCTTGGTTCACAAGGTCTGATCGTTTCAGCTCAGGGATTGGGTTGTATGGGTATGACCGGAAGCTACGGCCTCCCCAAACCCGAACCCGACATGATCAACCTCATCCACCAAGCCATTCATTCCGGCGTCACCTTCCTTGACACCTCCGACGTCTACGGCCCTCACACCAACGAAATCCTCATCGGCAAGGTAACCAACCATCAATCGATCAAATTCCTCACCTACACCTAGGGTTTTCTATCTGGATTTCAATTTAGAAGCTCTTTTGGTTTTCAGGCTTTGAAAGATGGTGGACTGCGAGAGAAAGTTCAAATTGCTACGAAATTCGGAATCCGACAGGTGGATGGAAAGACACAAGCGTGTGGTGATCCGGCGTATGTCCGATCATGTTGTGAAGCTAGCTTGAAGAGACTTGGTATTGATTGTATTGATCTCTACTATGTTCATCGGATTGATACTCGAGTCCCCATTGAAGTCACGGTGCGTCTCTCTTGCTTTTCTGTGTGTTCTAATTGCCATAACTAATTTACTACTGCAGAAACATCAAAAAGAAACATCAAAAAGAAACATCAAAAAGAAACATCAAAAAGAAACATCAAAACCTGTTGTTTGAGATATTCTGATTTGTTCCTCTTTCAATTTCAATCTTGTATGGTAGCTACTGTAAGATTGATTTTTTCTTAATTAAAACTTGTATATGTGATTAACCGTAACTAAAAGATGGGAGAATTGAAGAAACTGGTTGAGGAAGGGAAGGTGAAGTATGTAGGATTATCAGAAGCTTGTGCTTCAACAATCAGAAGGGCTCATGCTGTTCATCCATTAACAGCCGTACAGAATGAGTGGTCTTTATGGTCAAGAGACTTGGAAGATGAAATTGTTCCTACTTGCAGGTGATCTTCAAGAGGTTTTGGTGTTAGCTTGAGGATCATCCACACCCAATTCTTTTTTATTTTTTGTTTTTTTTATTTTTTTTATGATGATTGTTATGGTCTGTTTTGCAGAGAACTTGGCATTGGGATTGTTCCTTACAGTCCAGTTGGCAGGGGATTCTTAGCTGTCGGTCCGTCATTGGTTGAAAACTTGATAGAGGGTGACTTCAGGAGGGTATGCATGTCTCATGAATTTAATTTATATGTAATTTACCAATGTTTTATAACTAGATTGGTCATCGAATCGGCCATGTTATCAGTTGCTGGTTGGAAAATAATTTAAAAATTATAAATACGTGTATACAACTAATTTAAAACAAACAAATATGAAACTATGTTATGTGGATTTACGATGTTAACTAAAATAGAGTCTAAAATAATCAGATATACGACGTGAGGTATTAGGAACCGGTAAACGAGGTGTTGTAAGGAAAAAATAAATTCTTTTTTTATAAACTTCTATCCAACCTCTTCTTGGCCATACAACTCATCCGACTGATAATCGGCTGATTCAAATTGAGACAGTTTGACCGGTTCACTTGTAAAAAAAAAGTTTTTTTCATGAATGGAAATTTAGTGGCATCTTATTGCAGAGAATGCCAAGGTTTCAGAATGTGGATCACAACAAGACTATTTTTGAGCGAGTGAACGAGATGGCTACAAGGAAGGGGTGCAGAGCGGCTCAACTAGCGTTAGCGTGGGAGCACCACCAAGGAACTGATGTGGTTCCTATACCAGGGACAACAAAGCTTGAAAACTTGAAGCAAAACATTGGGGCTCTATCTGTTAAGCTAACAGCAGAGGAGATGGCTGAACTTGAATCATTTGCTTCAAGGGAAGTTGTGAAGGGGGAAAGACATGCAGTCATGCATATGACATGGATAAATTCAGAGACTCCTCCATTGTATTCTTGGAAAGCCAACTTATAAGTTGTTTAATATATTCGGACTTATTATCCAAGAAAGATTTTGATATGCTTTGTGTTATGTTGTTCTTCATGTATTGGTATGCCATGATATCTTATGTTTAGGAGCCTCATCTTCTAAGAAACTTGTATGTTTGTGTTTAATGTTTTAGATGTTGATTCTACAAATAAACAATCATATATACATATTGTTAGGTTTTATTTCTTTTATCCAAGTATATTGTAACAAAGTGCCGGTTGACCGTTGACGGCCGCCGCTTATATATAAGAATTTTGGTTCACATCTATCCCACTTTCTTTCGTTCACATTTCCACTTGCTCCTTTCTTGACTTATTTAAGTATTAACGACGACCCTTGACTTATTTGTCATTTTAAAATGACTCTTGCTTACAATCATCAAATCCATCACGATTCTAATCACTCCAAAGAATCGAAAATTTTCTTCAAGGGTTTGAAATTGAATCAACAAAATTGATTGAATCCAAATGTCAAACATGAGAAGGATCAAGCTGGGATCACAGGGGCTAGAGGTTTCAGCCATCGGTCTCGGATGCATGGGCATGTCCGCCGGCTACGGCCCCGCAAAACCCGAAGAAGATATGATCAAAGTGATCCACCACGCCATTAACTCCGGCGTCACTCACCTCGACACCTCCGACGTCTACGGCCCTCACTCTAACGAAATCCTCATCGGGAAGGTGATTCGATTGTTGCAATTCACTGTTGGTTATGTGTGATTCGATTATGAATTCAATACATCTGGTATTGCAGGCGTTAAAGGGAGTGAAGAGAGAGGAAGTTCAATTGGCTACCAAGTTTGGGGTGAAATTCGGGGAGGGTGTGGGTCAGGCGGAAGTCCATGGTGAACCGGAGTACGTTAGGGCTTGTTGTGAAGCCAGCTTGAAGCGGCTTGATGTTGATTACATCGATCTTTACTATGTTCATCGCATCGATACAAAAATCCCCATAGAAATCACAGTTCAGTTCCTCCCTCCCTAATGAAACTCTTTTTCTAAAAGTTTCTTGTTTGAAAACCGTTAAAGCCAACGAACCCAAGTAAGTCGGCTGCCTGGTTTGTTTGGGTTGAAATTCAAATACTTCAGTTTATGGTTTTGTGGAGTTGTAAAGGTTTGGTCTGATTCGCAACCTAGAACCGGTTGTCCAAGCCGCCTAAATTAAAGGCCTCCTTCAACCTTTATTATTTATATATTTAGTGGCGGAGCTTGAACCAAACTATAAGGGTCACCGGTTTAAAATTTTAAACTAATGGGCCGAAAAATTAACACTACTAACGAAAAGAGAGGGGGCCTCCCGGCCCTCACTAAGCTCCGCCCATGTATATATTGTCTTTTTCATTTTTGACTCGTAATGATTTTGATAAAATTTAAAAAATCGGTTAAATGGTTAGATTGCAAAACTGGTAAAACTGGCCGGGTTAGTTTGTTGTTTGTTGAAATTGCAGTAAGCAGTTTGACTCAGTTTTTGTCAAAACTGTTTGAACTAGAATGTAAGCACCCCTCCGCTATGCCAAATTGAACTATGCTCTAGTTTCAGTTGTTATTTTCTAACAAAAATAAAGCTTTTAAGGTTTTATTCGGTGATTGATGCCTGATTATAAGGAAAAATCTCTTTTTTAGATGGGAGAACTCAAGAAACTTGTTGAAGAGGGCAAAATAAAATATATTGGTCTATCTGAGGCTGGTCCAGCAACTATTAGAAGGGCACACGCTGTTCATCCAATAACAGCAGTACAACTGGAGTGGTCTTTATGGACTAGAGATGCAGAAGAAGAGGTCATTCCTACCTGCAGGTAAGTCATTATTAAGCTTTATGTTAAATGTGAAGAGTATATAGTTAGTTAATTAATGTGCTAGTTGGTTAGACTTAGTTGGTTAAGTGGTTAACTGGTAGTTGTATTTTGGTTGATAATTTGATGCATGATTACAAGAAACGTAGAAAAGATCTGGTCCTCATGTTCAATTAGATGTATAACCTCATCTAAGCCAAGTTTAAGAGTACGAGAGCAAAAATGTGTCAATGTGAAATTGTTATTCTATAAGCTGATACAATACCCCTAACTATGTTGTATTCGCTAACCAACTTAACTATCTCACTCACTCTAAAGTCTAAACTCTTTAACATTTAGCAATTTTATTAGGAAAGAGCATGCCATTGTAATGATAACATTGTTCGTCTATATGTTTAATTTTACCCTTCAGGGAATTAGGAATTGGGATTGTTCCCTTTGCTCCCCTGGGTAGTGGGTTCTTTGCATCAGGTCCGAAGGTGATGGAGAATTTGGCAGATAACGATTTTAGAAAGGTTTGTACTTGGTGAATTTGACGTGTTGATCTTCTTGTATTTTCTTATTGATTGGTATGAAGTATAAACATAACCTCATACTATATGAACATTCATTTTTCATAGATTCTACCAAGGCTGCAAGGAGAGAACTTCGACCACAATAAAGTAGTATATGAGCGAGTGAGTGAAATGGCACAAAAAAAGGGATGCACCCCGTCACAGCTGGCATTGGCTTGGGTCCTGCACCAAGGGGATGACGTAGCTCCAATCCCTGGTACAACCAAGATCGAAAACCTGAACCAGAACCTTGGAGCCCTTGCAGTTAAACTCACGGCTCAAGACATGGCTGAGCTTGAATCTATGGCTTCATTTAAGGGTGCCAGAATGCCTGAACAGATTTTGGAACATAGTTACAAGAATTCTGATACTCCACCCTTGTCCTCATGGAAGTCCGAGTAAGAACATTGGCCTTCTGTATTTGAATGTTTTGTTTGCAATGAGCCGAGTAAAGGCATGTCTTCAATAATGCTGTTTTGTGTTTTTGTAACGATGAAATTTAAAGTTCTTGTGTGTCTATATTACTATCGTACTGATATTTGAGTTTGTTTGTGAACATTATTGGTTTTAAGTTCTTCCTGTAGCCCAATTTTTGCGTACAATTTGTCACGAAGTGATTCGTTTGGCTAGTTAGCAACTCGGCCGGGTGTGTGGGTCTTTGGCTAAGCTTATTGTGTGTTGTTTTCGTTTAGCCGACTTTTGAACCTATGTAAGATTTGGTTGTAATGCATACTCTTCCAGGTATATGCTAGTAATTCATCTGTTCTAACTAAAGAATTGTGTAAATAAAAGAAAAAAAAAAGTCACGCCTTGACATTATACCTGACAAATTACTGTAAAGACTAAAGAATAAAAGTTGAGGCTTATTATCATGAACTCACATGCCTCTGAGATGAGAACTCTTAAGTAGCATACAGATAAGATGATGGAAACCAAAACCACATGAAAAGATTATAGCAGATAAGATGATGGAAACCCAAACCACCTGAAAAGATTATAGCATAACTATCATATTTTCTTAAGGTTTCCATGAAGACAACGGTGGAGTGTCGGATGTTAGATATGTCGGGAAACCATCCGTGTAAAGCTCGCCCTTTGTTGCCTCAGCTGAGGCAATGGATTCAAGTTCTGCCATGTCATCTGCTGTTAATTTGACAGACAAGGCTCCAATGTTCTGTTCAAAAAAAGTATATGATTCTCAGCCAAACTGTTATTAATGTAACAGTTAGTTTTTCTGAGGCAGACCTGTCGGAAATCACCCTGGGTTATGCTCTCAGTCACTTTCGGCCCCACCCGTCCTAGAGGACTATACGTGACAATTCCAATCCCAAGTTCTCTGCCAGGATAAGAGATACAGGGGTGAATGTTTTCAATAGTTTTATACACAAAATCATGACCTGTTTTTATATAAATGGGTGAGTGGATGGTGGTACATGGGATGGGATAGATACCTGCAAGTAGGAAAGATTTCATCTTCAACATCTCTAGACCACAATGACCATTCCAGCTGCAGAGCTGTGATTGGATGCTCTTCTAATGGTGGAAGCTGAAGCTTCTGATAGACCTACATATTTTATTTTTCCTTGTTCCACAAGTTTCTTCATCTCTCCCATCTTGCAAGTAATAGTTTTTCAAGAACAAAAAAGGATAATCAAGCAAAGAAAAAAACTGAAATGGATTCTACATAGATATATGATACCGTGATTTCAATGGGCACACGAGTGTCAGTGCGGTGCTGATAATAGAGATCAATACACTCGATCTCAAGCCTCTTTAAACTTGCTTCACATATGCAGGATCGCCACGTATTTCGAAATTTTCATAATTAATCCCGCATTTAGTAGCAACTTCCACTTCTGCTTGTAATTTCTTCATAAGTTCAATTATAAATCGATTGATTAGTTTTTCTTTACCTCAAGTGTATAATAAGATAGCTAAATATTAGTGAAGACTTGGGAAAAAATGTGACTGTTTAACTCTTGTAACACGTCTCATTGCAATTTCTAGCGCTAAAATAACAAATTTCAATAGGAAAAAAAGGGTGTGTATTATCTAATGTACGTGAGAAGAAGCAATTAAGTGGTATAAATTAAAGCGCGACCTTGCCGAGTAAGAGCTCGTTGTTATATTCTTAATTAATTAATTGATTGTGTGTGTTTTTGTTTCTGTTATCGGTTTCACAAATATTGTTTATTCGGTTTGATGACTTGAATTCAATGGTGTCCTTTCGGTTTAATCAAATTAATTAACCGAATTAGGTTCGGTTAAACATGTTTCCAATTCCATACAGTTCAATTAACTAACAACTATAAAAAATCTCATAACTGATTCAAGCGCAAAATAATAATAATAATAATAATAATAATAAAAATCTAGTCCGACCATTAGTTGGATTCAAGGGGTGAGATCCGATGTATACATTAATGGTTGGATAATAGAGAAGTAGTTAAACCCGTTTATGCATGGCGTTCGGATCGGATGAGAACTTACTTGTGACAAAATTAAAAGTACATTGTGATAACACTGCCCATATCCGGCCATAAGATATTTAAGATTGGATGAATTTGTTCATAAAGCCTCGTTTACACATGTCACATTCTTAGGACAAATCTCCATTAAGGAGCCAGTCAAAACCAAAAAAACATTGGTGTATGCCATTTAAGGAAACAAAAGACACATACTCCCTCCCTCCCATACCATACCATCAAATTAACTTAACAGACCATACAAAGATCCCCATAACTCCATCTCCTATCATCTCATCGACCTGATCTCAAATGGAACCCGTTCATGCATCCGTCCTCCCTGACGTTCCCGGAGAAAAGACCAAAATCACCACCTCCATCGTCGACTCCACCTCCGCCACCATCCAAAACTTCGACCCTATCAAAAAGATCCACCAGCACCTCTGCGTGTAAGTCCAACTTTACACAATATAATTTTTTAATCTATTCGAGACTTTTGCCCATCTGTCATTCCTGTTTTTTTCACAAGATGGGCAAAAGTCTCTAATTAAAATAATATATATTATGTTTAAGAATCAATGTTGATTTTGTTAATATTTGTAAGATTTCATTTTTACTCGGATGACATGACACGACAAGTGGAAGCACACCACTACTGCAGCCACCTGAACAACGAAATGCGGCAGTGTCTGATCTACGATCGTTCAGAGGGCGACGCTCGGTTAATCGGGGTGGAATACATCGTGTCAGAAGATCTGTTTTTAACCTTGCCTGATAGTGAGAAACCACTATGGCATAGCCACGAGTATGAGGTGAAAAGCGGCATGCTTTTCATGCCCGGTGTTCCTGGCCCCGTAGAACGACAAGATCTGGATAAAGTGGCGAAAACTTACGGTAAGGCGATTCATTTTTGGCAGGTGGACAAAGGTGAGGAACTGCCACTCGGTCTACCAAAGGTGATGATGGCTCTAACACGAGACAACCAGCTCTACCCTAACCTTGCTAGAGGTATCATCTCCTCCATTATCGAGTTTTTTGAGTTTGTTGCTTTGAAATAAACCGAGCTCGAATACAAAAAAGTCTGACATGTATACAAGGGTCTAACAAGCTAAGCTCAAACTGTAGGTTGAATTTTTTTATTAACAATTTCTTGCATGTTATATATAATATTTCATTAGGGCAGCTAGTGGTATTGGTGTAGATTTAAAAGTATGTTTAGAGTATTCGTGAAAGTTATGGCACCTCTACGAGCTAACTTAGGTCGAGTAAAGGTGGTTTCGAATTTTGGTGGGCTTAAATTTGGTTCATAAAGCTTGAATACCCACGTATACTTTCCAAGTTCAAATGAAAATTAATGGAGAACCACTTTCTCATCATGGTATCTGCATTGATAGAAGGATCTTTTATGCGGTGAAAATTTTCTAGTTACGTAAAAACGTTGTGTTCACAGATGGATACAAGGGTACACCAGTGTTTACTGATGAATAGACCAGACCATTCAAACCAAGTAACATTTTCGTGATCAACATAAGAGAGAGGTTTATTCATCATATAATGTGCTAAATACAAGTATATAGTGTGGGACTGTGGGACACATTATAAGAAACTATATATAGTGTATAACCTAGTGAATCAAGTTCTAGCCTAACATGTTTTAATGTCAAACATGATGCATATCACGTGTGCTTTTAGTTGTTTCATAGTTTGAGCCCTCATTGATGATTGCATTGATTGGTTATAGATATGGAGACTAGATATGGTGTCACCTTCGAGAAGGAAAGGGGGAACAGGGAATCCATAAAGGGTTTGGCCCATGGAATCCACCCAAAAGCAAACGCTGCTGGAATCGGGCTCAAGACGGTGCTACGAGAGATCGAATGCAAGCCTTCGGGCCTCCCCATGGAACCTGTTCCTAGAGATCTCATTTGAAGCTCACTACAGTAATTCTTGACTTGAGGTTTTTAACTTTTAAGGTTCTTTGTTTTAGAATAAAGATGGTGATTGTATGAATCAAGCTCGATTAATACGTGCATCAGTAAAAGAATAGTTACAGGTTCAATGTGATTTCTGTACAGCATGTAGGCAAGTGTAATAATTCACGTATATCAATAACTGAAAATGAATATCGACTCAAGGAACGCGCTCCAGCACTCTCTGTAATGCACTTTTAATCCCATCTTGATCGAGTGAAGTTACCAGCTGTATTTCCTGTACCTGAATCACATTTTTAGCCATGTTAGTTATAAAACTGCATATAAAACATTTACCTGATATACTTCGAGTGCAAATATCAATTTAAAACATTGTACACAGAATCAGATTTAAGTAGAGAAAAGTTAGAACCGTATAAGCATTTGTGATTGTGCTAGGTAGATACCGTAAGAGACAGAAAGGAGTGGTTATGCAGTTAGGCAAGCGTCTTATGTAACTTCATTCTAGTTTGTAAATACTTAATGGTCAAACATTGGTGTATAGTTGTAGCTCGAACACGGTTCAAGAACATTTTATATATATTTGTGAGCTATGTCTTTTTAATGAGTTTTCCTTTATCAAAAGATTGGTTTTTTCTGGTCTACTCAGGTTTGAGCTCAAGTCATCCAAATTGAGTTTAAACTTGGGTTTGGCTTGGGTATCAAATCAAGGTCAAGTCTTCTCAGATATTAAATTGAGACGAACTGGTTCAAGTCATGAACCTGGTTCGCCCCAGCTCAATTTCAGTCCAAACTACCCCCATACCTGTCTTCCGGCTCGAGCAAGTAGAGTGAAATGATTTCCATTAGGCAGTGCCTGTAATTATAGCAAGATTAAGGAACATATAGATTTTGCTTTCAAAAGACAAGGATAGTGATACTGGCAACTTACATTTGACAACCAAAGTTGTAGATCCTGTGATACCACTCGTTTCTCAAATCCTTGGCGGGTTATCTTTATGTCAATTATGCTGGTTTAGTAAACCGATAAGTCAAAAACAATAAATTGTTTAAGTTTAAAAGACTTGTTAGTAAAACATAAATCTCATTCTACCCATCTTCTTGTTGAAGCTCCTCAATTATTGTTTCAAGCCCTGGAAGTGGCTCAATAACATAATCAGCGGTGCCGTCTGAACTAGAACTAGCTGAATTGTCCTGCAGATGATACGCTACGATTATCGGTTGAACACACATTTGATTGATATATGTAGAAAACAGAAGAGATGAAAAGCATAAGTTATACCTGAGGAATGACTTTCTCCAAAGTTTCTAGTAGGGGATCTTCCTCTAGTTGCTTCATTGACAGTGTAATTCTTGACTTATTCCTGCATATTATAAGTTTGAATCAAAGATTCATATGCATGATAATGAAAAATTTATAATAGCGGACATTTATAAAGGGTTTGATAACAATTGGGTACCCAACTTTAAATTCAAGTAGGGTAAAGTTATTTGTCCTATTCATCTATCAGTTCATTCCCGAGTTAACTTAATGAGAGAAAAGAAAGGAAACATTTTCTTTTCCTTTCTTTTCTTTTATCTTCTTCCCTTTCTTTTCTTTTCTCTCCATTTCCTTCCGATTTGGAAAGATTGTTTTTAGCCCTTATTTTCCTTCCATTTCCTTTCTTTTCTCTCCATAAGTAAACTCAGGAACACAACTTTTTTTGTTTTCCTTCCATTAAGAATAACTCTAGAAAACAACAACTTATCTCTTTGCTTCCGTTTCTTTTCTTTTCTCTCTTTAAATGAACTCGGAAAGATAGCGTTAGTGGGTCCTATTTATATGGCACTGAGGAGAAAGAGAAACCTTTTTTAAAAATAGCAATTAAATTTACTCCTAATACTACACCATGGTCCATTGCGGGACTCAAACCCTCAATCTCATGGGGAGAGGAACCATTTTATACACATGGATACCTCTAGGCCAAAGGCCCTTTGGTGAAAGAGAATTTATATACTGGTCCCATTAAAAGATACAAGGATACAGGTAATAACTAGTGCGGTTCTACTAATAGCATTCACATAAACATATACTATATAAAGACTAAGAATTGTCACCTATCGACACCAATGACTTTGACCTTAACATCATCCCCCTCGTTCAAGATATCTCTCACATCTTGAACCAAATCCCACGAAACCTCGGAAACATGTACAAGTCCAGTAAGATGATATAAACCTGCAATGGGTTCCTGATGCATCAATACAAACTACAAACTTTGACTACACAATATATGAACTTCAACACCTGAGGCCAAACTTTTTACCGTCTGGGAACCGCAAGTGAGCAAAGGCACCATAATCTTCAACTGACCCAACTTTTGCTTGATAAACATTTCCTACTTTAACAGAATTCGAATACTTTGACCAAGCAGCTTCTTTTTCAGAGAATATCAGTTTCCTTTTCTCCTCTTCCGCATGAATCACCTAACCATTCATACTTGATATCAGTCCATGCTAGTACTTTGATTCAATTATTGTTTTCTTTGCATATAAGAATCTGAAGTGGAAAAAGAAAAACCATTTTTGGTACCTTCACGGAAATGAGAGAACCATTTAGAGCTTTTGCGATCTCTTGAATGGTTTTGTCTGGCTCTGCATGATTTACCAAGAGGTGTCATTACTAAATAGTGACTACAAAGCAAGCTTATGAGTAAGCTACTTATATGTTGCTATCCAAGGATTTTGGTCCATTTCTCAAGTTATCTTCCAATAACGTATCAACATTGACTTGTTAAATGTGTGGGTCCACATTGTACAATTTTATCATCTGTTTCCAAAACTGTTCATCTCGTTTAGGAGATGATCAGATAAATAAGGACATACCTAAGGTATAGAAGGTGGACTATTTTATCAATAAAATTTAGTGAACAAATAATAACACAGGTCAAAATCCAGGAGAATGGAGTTTTGAATTTGTGTAATCCAAGTGATTATGACGATTAGATTCAAAATTAAAATCAGATAACCAGTTCCTTGAGTTGAGTATGATTAGGTAATTCGACACTACTTTTAAAAGTTAGTTAACCAGATGTCTAAGTTTGATAACTCTGGTCCTAAATAACCAAAACAAAACATATTTTTAGTTGTAATCAGTTGACTTAAATACTCAAAACTAACTATTATAATTCCAAGTTCCTATAATCAATCTAAACTTAGATCCATAAACCCAAACTAACTATTATAATTCTATTGATGTGGTTATCACGACAAGCTGTTAAAACTGAGAATTGTTTTGTAAGCATCTTTCCATCTAAACTCTGTTTGATCAGAATTCTAAAACCATAGGCTCCTAGAAACACCAACAAGAATTAAGCAAGATCCTAGCAACATAGGCAGAAACAAATAAATATCCTAAGGAAGGAAAGTAGTAATGTAAATTTGGTTCCATATTGCGTTTTTGCTCATCAATTGTAACAGGATTAGCACCATGATTAGAGTTAAGTATGAGTAATTACCTTTGCAAGAATGTGATGGGCTTAATTGTGGATAAGGAAGAAAACCCACAAGAGAATAAAACCTAATTAGTAAACCACCTCCATTAGATCCTTCAACTCTGCCTTGATATACAATCCCATTCTCATAATGAGCTTTTGCTGCCTTCCAATCAGCAGATCTCTACTTCTTTGCAGAAACAAAGTTTTAGATACAATTAAGTACAAAAAGGCAACAACAACAGTTACTTGTTTGTATTAATTTGATTTACTTTAGACAAATGAGAAACTAGAATATAGATTAATACGAGTTAGGAGGTCTGGAGTAGACACTCAATGGAGAGTATTCTAAATCCTGGCATTATGGACAGTCTTGAGTGGTTGGAACTGATCAAGAGTGACAGATCAGTAGTAGGAAGTGATTCAGTGGAGACTGAGATCAGTGGCAACTTAGCAGCAGTCTCAAGTTAATCTTCAATGTGGACTAAGCCTCAGCGGCTAGTGTGATCAGTTGCAACTGACCAAGCCGTGGGAACCTGGATCCATTTGAAGAAAGCAAGCAGTGGTTACTAAGTTACCACTAATAATAGAACCTGATGGATTTCACAGTTTGTGATGGTCAAAGGAATTTGGTTGGTCTTTTGAAACAGCAAAATACTAAAAAAAAACAACATGTGGTGCTTTTAAGAGGTTTTTCTATCATAGGTGATTATTGAATTGAGATATACACACACCGACACACGTAATGCTTTACTCTGAAAGAGATCTCCTACGAGCAATCCATCGTGAGAGCGAAGCAAACATAACAAGTAACATTTTGCTTATTATCAATGATTTCAGGTTAGAAAATCGGCATCATTAAAAGGAAAATGAAGGAAAGAGAGGGAATGAAATGGCACCCGAGCTTGGCGAACGACCTCTTGATCGTCGTGGATGAGATCGATGAGTTGAGTTTTGGAGAGGGAAGCGTTAGGGGTTGGAGGTGAGGGGTTTTGGGGGGTTGGAGGTGAGGGGTTTTGGGAGCTTCGACAGATGAAGAAAGTATCAGCGGAGTTCCATTTCAGCGGTGGAGTTTTGAGAGCAGAAACATCGGTGTGAGAGAGAAAAGCGATACGGGAGATGGAGGAGTAGTAGGGCGATCCCACTGATGCTGCCACCGCCGAGAGTTGCATTTTCCGGTGGACGTGGAGATTGACGGTGGTGCTGGCTGAATTCTCACACCACACAATCACACATCCATTGATAAATGATAATTTGATATTGATACATATACATATATATACATATACATATACATATACATATACATTATACATATACATATACATATACATATACATATACATATACATATACATATACATATACATATACATATACATATACATAAAAAGGACCTCCATGGATAATGATCGGAACATCATTTTAGCACAATACCCTATCTGCCCTCGTGTCCTGCTAATGCCCACAAATTCTCCTTTCTCTCATCAAATACAAAATCCCTTTATATTTTACTAACAAACTACCAATTATACCATATAGACATCTCCCCTCATAGTGGTTCAAATTTCAAATCTTGTTTATCTTTTAAACTCTCTCATTAAATAAATATATTAAACCACTTAATTTAGTTAAAAGATAAAAACGATTTACGTCAACAGTACTCTTAACTTATACTTTTAAAGTTTAATACCGACGAAAATACATGTTTGCATTGAATCCTTCAAAGTCCAAACCAAAACATTACAAACAGAAAATGGGCCTAATAAGCCTAAAACACCTTTAGGCCCTTAGCTTTCTCTAAAAACGGGTAGGCAGCCCAGATGGGTCTCAAGTTCCAACATCTCACCCATTAGGGCTTAGGCCATTACATTACATATAAGTGTAAAGTGTGTATTTGTAACGCAGGAGCAACCCCAAATTTCCCATTAAATATTTCCAAAACATTTGTTTCGTTTTTATTTGAACATAATTCGATTATTGATTTTTATGCTTTCTATCACGAGCCGAAGAAACTGTTCTCCAACTAGATTACTTCATAAACAAAATAAAATACTAATGTAAAAACGAGTTTTTCCATTTCATATATTTTCTGACACTTTCGTATGGATGTTATTGTTGAGTTTAGTAAATTTATTTGTGTTGGTTTGAATGTGCTATACAAGGATTCACTTCAACGTCACTGGTTCTATGTAAAACTAGTGAAAACCAAAACTAAAATGTTCAAAACCAGGGGGTAAGGAAATAAACGGAGAATCGGGGCCAGCCCAGAGAATTCTCAAGAGACCCTCGCTTGAGACTAGAAGAAAAAAAGGCCCATAAAATACGGCGTATAAAAAATTATAAACCGAATAACTTATATATACATTTTTTTATAATATGACGATAACTATTATAACAATAAAAAACAAAAATATTATAACAAAATGATCTAGTTTTACTTAAGCGAATCTGGAGGCTATCCTAGGGTTTTTGAAAGTAATGTTCTCTATTAGCCATCGATGTATTATAACTCTTGTGTAAACGAGTAGGATAATAAATGGGTTTTGTAAATTAAACTGGGCTATATAAATTTATAATATATAATATATAAAAATATTTAAAAGATCCGGGCCTCGAGCGACTGGTCCCTGGGCGGTCGCCCGCCTTGCATGGGCAACCACTTGCTTCAACCCACAGCCGACCATACGAAGAATATATTATTAAAAATAAGATATACTCTAAGAGATAATATTGTTTGATAAAATCAACCATGAGAGTACAATATCTAATAAAAGTTGTTCTAAGGAGATAACTTGGCGGTAATAGGTGTGCTCCCCAACCAAGTGATAGGCAGGGCCGACTAAAGACCAAAGCTAGTAAAGCTAAGGTTTTGGGCTCCCATTTAAAATGGGTTTTCGAATTTTAAATACCGTAAAACCTTGATAAATTAATAATGTTGGAACTAATATATTTTATTGATTTAACGAAATATTATTATATCGATAGATTAATAAGTTATTAATTTAAAGAGTTGACTTATATTCGTGAACAACTCTCAAATTAATGCATCAACCTTCAAAATTTCTATGTTCGTTCACTTTACCTATTTGAACGAAACAGAAATAAGGACCTTTAAAGTTTTTAATAGCAATGGGTTTGGCATTAGTTATGATGTACCTCCTTTTTTATTTATTATTTACAGTCTTTAAAACTGTTTTTCACAGGTTTTAAATGGGTATTTATATTGATATTGAAATATATCATTCTATTTTAAGTCAAGATGGTCATAGAATACTTTTTAACCAAAAAAGACAACAAAACAAGGAAATAAAACACAAAAAAGTCAATACAAGCGGTTTTTCATACATAAAAATAAAATGCATCAACCATTTTTTATTTTATTTTTTGTCATTGACGGTGTAAATCTGTTCGTTCGAGAAAACATGTTGATCTCTGTTCATATCCGATCCCTGACTGTTGCCCTATCAAAATGTGTCCCTTCCTTTGACCCCTTTTCTGATTTATACAATTCTTCCCGAACAAGAACCTCATACTCCCCATATTAATGAACTTGTCACTCGAAAAGAAGCATTGCAGCGGCAACAACACTTCATAACTTTTTGTTGAAGCAACGATAATACAGTGGCTCAACTCATAAATGCAACAGGGAGATTTAAATTTGAACTCAATATAGATTTAAAGTTTACGAAAAGACAAATGACTATAGATTTATTTTTTACTAGACAATCCTAGAATTTTAGAATATGTTAGTAATTATTAATTTATAGTTTGGCTGGGATCATATATTTACATTGGGATTTCAAAAAAAATTTATCATCTTATTATTTTATCGATTGGGGTCCAATTCTGTATTGGTCTCAAGTTGTGACGGGACAAATTATTAATTTCATCGAGGTTATTGATTTATCGAGTATTAAATTATTGATGTTCTATTGTATTATGTTTATATATGTAAAAATTTTGATTGTGCTAGACCATTCTACCCTCAATATATTATGAATTATTAAAAAAAAAACACATACTATGATTTGTTCTATCAAGCAGTTATTTCAAACACAGATTTGTGATTCTCAATGTCGGTTTCTTTTTACCAATTCTAGATTCCAGATTTGAGTTCTAATCTTGATTTGTGTTGTTGGATCGTACTGGTATTACTTTTGCCTCTATTGGTCTAATTCTCTTGTTAGTATATAGTCATATAGTATCTAGTCGTTTGTTTAGTGAAATTGAATCTAGTATTTGAATATTAGCAAAGTTGCTCTTTGTTGTTTAGTGAATTAGGTTTGATTCTAGTAAATTAGTCGTATTCATTTGTTACTGTATACATAATAATACTATTTATTTAGTAGAAGTTTGCATTCAAATCTATCATTTATAAGTGTAATGTTGTCAGAAACCATAAAAACGGACGTATGAAAATGCAAAAAAAAGCAAAAGAAGAAGCCGCTATTGAATTACGAAAAAAGTTTTTGCTCAAATTACAAAAAAGTTGCAACCCCGCCCGTTATAAACATTTTAGTTTATTGTTTTAGGTCCCAACTCGGATAAAGAAGGAGAATTAATTATGTCAAGCTAAAAAATAACTTTGTTTTTTCTTATCATTGAGACGGCCCAGTGGTAGTGTGTTCAAACGCTATAGCATACAAGTTTAATGATTATTATTATGTTCATGTTGAAAAAAAGGTTTTTCTTTATACAACCCAATATACAAATATAAAAATAGAGAGTCAATCATCAGTCTCAATAACTCAAAAAAAGATGTTTATATACCCAAAGCCTAAAGACAAACATATATTATTTTTCTAAAAATACATAGAACATTTTAGAAAATCGTGCGGTCTGACAAAATATATATATATATTTAGTTGTAATTTGTGTTTAGAGGTGGTTAAATTTTGGGTCAAACATTATTTAGCGTCTACTTCAATGATTACACAACGTTTAGATCTAGGCTTTTTTGAGTGACAAATTGTAAACGAATATATATTTTGACATCATACGGCTTCTATTATCTTTTCGTTTTGTGAAACTTAAAATCTTCATTATGGTGCATATATGTTGACAAATGCGATGTTGCTGGAATCATTCCATGAAAGAAATTAAATTGCTTAGTAATGGTATAATTTGTCAAAATATAACAGTAATACTAATAATTAATATCATTATTGCTAATATTATTATCAATACTATCATAACTATGTTTCGCTATTATTATATTTAGGTATGTTATAAGTTTTATAATAATTATTAATAGGTAGTGGTTTAAAAATATAAAAATTAACAAATGCAATAAATTATATTAACAATTATTTTTTTAATCAAAGGTTGAAATTGAATTACATAAAAAAGTTTCATAGATAAATATTTTCTGGTTGACTTTATTCAAATTCTCACTATTTTTAAACGTTCATAACTTTTATATATGATATTATTTTCTTATAAAAGTTACACGTAATAATAAGCATTTTTTATATTATAACAAGTATAATATTGCTATATCAAAAGATTAAAAAAATTTATGTTTTCAGCTCATGTTATTTCAACTCGAAATTATGTCTTTGTTGTGATTTATTATATCTTTTTGTTGTTTTTGTTACTTTAATCATACTTTTACAAAAAAACTATTTAATAGGCAAGTGCATATTAATTAAAACAGGAGGAGGTGGTTCAAGTCCAACTAGTGACAAAATAATGGAAGGTTACACGTTGGGTTAGGGTTTATCTCACCTACGGTAGGTTTTTTCGTGAAGGTGGTCTCAGGTGCGAAACTTATGGGGACAGACTGGTGTACGACCTTTTCTCTGGGATGTGCCAGCCTAGTCCCCCGATGATCCGTACTCTAGTAATGAAAATGATCATGTGAGTTGGTGTCCCGAAATTAATCCAATTAATTGTTAAATAGAAATATAACTCAATTCAACATAATACGTTTCGAAATATAAATCTAATATACTTCTATAATTAGACTATTGATGGTTTTATAGTATGTTGTTGATGCTTGTTTATTTCTATATTGTGGTTTATTAATAAAACTAGGTTAGTTCCCCGTGTATTACACGGGTTGATTAAAAAAATATTAAAAATTAATAACGAAAAATTATTAATTATAATATGATATTTTGAAATATGATATGATTAAAAATTATATATAACTAAAGACTATAAATAATAAAACAATGATATTATTTTTTTTGAAATTTTGTTTTAATTTTTTTATAATATTTGTTCTAAATCAAAATGTTTTAAACAATATAATTTTCTAAAATTTTTTTATTATAACTTTCAATTTTAAATTTTTAGGTTCATAAAAAAAATTAATTTCTAAAAACACTAATTTTAAATATTTTTATTTTTAAAAAAGTTGGATGTATTAAAAAATTACTTATGTTATACAAAAGATTATTTCTTTATAAAACTACATTAATAAAAAGAACTTTTTCTTAATTTATTAAAAAATATTTTAATCTTAAAAATAATTTTTTAATATAATTAGTAATTAATGTAAGCATTTAATATGAGAGAGAATCGAGAAAATTAAATTTAGGAGGTCTAATATTGTTACAAGTGGCAACTTAAAACCATCTTTTATTATAATAAATAGTAAATAGTAAATAGATACAAAAGTGTGATGAATAATCTTAAGAAGTAAATAACTACCGTAAAATAAGCTAAAATAAAAGTACACAATAGTATTCTTAAGTAAAGATTGTATTTAATTAAAGAGTTAATTTCAATTTTGTTTCTTAAGGTTTCACGAAAGTAATATTTTTCAAAAGATTAAAAACATTAATTTATCTCCAAAAATTTAATAATTTGGTTCATGTTGAAACAATTGATGAAACTTTTGAACAGATATCGAAACAACTTGGAAACTTTAACAGGTTAATTGATATTTTTAAATATTTTAAAAAATTAGTTATTTTTATTTAATCTCAAAATGTAAAACTAACACATAACATTGGTTTCTAAATGCTTAGACCCACCTACAACTCCTCTAGATTCCTTTTTCCTATCATTTTTTAACCTTTCAGATTTGTTTCTATCCCTTTTGTCTCCACTAATGTTCTTCTTTATCTCTTTATTAACAACAAAAAAAGAAAAACTCAATTTACACAATCATACTTGTAAATATCATATATTGAACTCATGTATTATGTCGCTTTCAAAAGATAATTTTATTTAACTATAATAAAATAGTAAGTTGTGATATACATGGCAGCACCATAATATTTTTCGCCAAAATTTTTCCGTCTCTCTGCTTTTAAATAATTATTTTAATTTAATAATATTATTTAATATTTTTTAGAGTTAATAAATTAAGAAAAAAATCTATTTATTAATGTTATTTATGTATATATAAACTTTATATAATAATATATTTTTAAAGCATTTTTGAAAAATACGAAATATTTTTTTTAAAAAGTCATTTTTTTTCAAAACCAAAAATAATAAAATTGGGAGTTATAATAAGAAAATTTTTAAAAATGACATTTTTATATGATTTGTTTTAAAATGAAATTCTTTTTTGAAAAATAATTGTTTTTTAAAAATAAAGTTGATATCATTGTTTATTAAAAATAAATTTTGTATGGTTCTTTTTACTATATGCATGATTTGATATAGTTCATTTATTGCTATTTACTAGTTTAGAAACTCGTACACAAGTTGAATAAAAATATTAAATTAATAGTTATTTATTAATATTTAAAAATTAAAAAAGAAATTTTTGATATAATATATTATTGAAATTACGTATAATAGTTAATTCAGGTCATAAAACAATAATAACATTTTTCAAAATTTCTTCTTTAAAAAACTTTGCTTTATAAAATTATTTTTTAAACACTCCAAATTATTTTAAAGATACTCCTTTTAAACAATATCATTTTTTAAAAAGTCCTTTGTATTAAAACCTTCATATTTCATAAAAAAATATTTTAAAAAATAATTTTGTAATAAATTGAAACATATTTAATTAACAATTTTTTTTAATAATTTAGAAAGTTCATAAGTATTATAATTAGCATTTATTCCATTATCATATTGTTAACTTTTATTTTAATAATGACACATGCACAATACTTGGCGGAGTCTAGGTAAAGAGAGTAGAAAAACATCACGTGTCACGTAGAGATTTGCTTTATTAGATTAGATTTTAGAGTGAATTTTTGTTTTCCTCCATATGGTTTAATCGAATTTGTCATTTTCATCCAAAAATATTTTTTTTTTTATATTTGGTTTTCCAAGTTTTGAAAAAAGTTGTTATTTTCATCAAAAAATGTTAGCTTCGTTATTTTAGTATGTTAATTATTTATCGTTAAAATGGTAAATATGTAAGTTTTCATATAAAACTTAAATCTTGATTTATGTTTACGTGTTACTAATAAATTATTTTATGGATTCACGTGTTTGAATGAAAATATAAACTTTTTCAAACTCTAGGGAACCAAATGTAAAAAATTAAAAACTTTTTAGATGAAAATGATAAAAGTAATTAAACCACATAATGAAAACGATAATTCACTATTTATTTTATTAGTAGTGAAAGTTGGTTTTTCTTAGACGAAACTTGTTTAAGTGGTTAGACGGCTTTAACTTTTTCTGAATGAAAAACTCACACTATGAATTCATTTTTTGATTTACATCAAAACTAATTTATAATAATATGTTATAGATGAAAGTCGTGTTTTTTTAACCTAAATGTATTTGCATCTGTGATGACAAGCTTGGGTCACAATTAAATCACAAAAAACGTGAATGGCTCGCGACCAAATTCCGTTTTGATTTTAGTTTACCTTTTCTTGTTGTTATTTTGGGGTCGCTTTGCGATTAAAAATTATTTTGATTTTGAATTATCTTTTATTGTTTCTCTTCTTGAAATCCAGTTAACGAAAAAAGTATAATGTATGCAAATTTTACAAATAGTTAAATACAGTCTGTAATTGTATTACCTTTTATTTAAGCAAGAAGATGAGGCAAACCTTTGTATAAAAAGTCAAACCAAATACAATTCTGAATTTCTAATCTAAAGCCTTTTTAGTCATTCAAGAATAGAGTTGTTACACCTATCACAAAATCACGTTCAAATATTTTTACCACTTTTAAAATACAGATTTTGTCAGATCAATTCAATGTTGTTTAACTCATAATGAAAAAGTTGCGAGTCAAGAAGGAAAACATTTTGAAAGTTTGCTTGATATAGTCATATAGAAGATACTTTTGTATGATATTATTTTATTTGGACAATTGATTATGTTAATATTGATTATATGGTAATATGGTTTCAAGTCTCAATTTGAGCCAAATGCTCAGAGTTAAGTTCGAGAATTTTCTCAGCAATAAGTTTTATTTTGAGAGGGTTAGAGGTGTGAACCCGGTTGAAAAACAAGTAGATAAACTCGATTAATATAACACATATTATTCAAAACAGGGTCACACATTTAGTGTTAAAAAATAATAATCTTAATCTTAATATAATATATATGGCCAACCTCATTTTTAATGGCAACAACTATAACCTTTATTTTTTAATATTTCTTAACATCTAACCACATTGGTATTGTAACAAAAACAAGTCTATTTTTTGTGATTGATATAAACTCCAAACATAACTCATATATCTTTTTGGTGAATGTATTGTATGCGTGTAAAGCTCGTGAAGGCAGGAATGATTTCGATTTAAAACATGAAAGTTAATTCGGCTTAGTTTTGTCTCCTAGCATGCTAATTGTATTGTTTCAATTTCAACCTCGTTTATTATACTAGATTATATAT
>BJCM01062784.1:0-15143 GCA_018326385.1 Flaveria bidentis | reverse complement strand
TATATAAAAATTAAATATAACCCAAGGTTATCTAACTTGGAATTAAATATTATGAATTACGTTTTTAAAGTATGAATAGTTGTTTAGTTGCTTGAATGTAGATGGTGAAAGATTGCAATGCAACTTTTAGAAGCTCACATTTGGATGGTCAGCATAAATCCACTATCAACTAAGCAAGTGGGCTCAAATTATTGTTATAACTATATTTGTGGATCGATAATTCTTATTGGGCTGAACTTATATGGTGGGCTTGTTCCCCGAAACAAGAAAAAAAATAAAAGCAACAAAATATAGGTTTACAGGGAGAACATTCGACAACAGGGGACAGAGATTTGCCTCTGCTGGTAGTTCACACAAGACATTAACCGTGTCAAGATAAGAATATTCGATTATGAGTATGAGTGGTTAGTTCATCCGTGATTATTCCCCGGATGTTAGGTTAGTGATAGAATTATGTTTATCTTGGTTTTTATCTATCTAAACCTAAAATATGATTGTTTGATCATCTCTTATTGTTTATGTGTATAGTTGTTCTCATTGATTGATACAATTTGGATAGTTGTTTCGTAAATGGTTTAAATTATTAATCTTAGAATTATTAATCATTGAACTATTTATTATTACATTATCATAAATTGATGTTTATTAATAATTTAACTAGGTTTGGCATGAGTTAGTTTTTTACTATTTAATTTAATATTCATTTATCTAGTTAGTAATCATGTTCATATGAGAAAATATAAGTAAACGTGCCATGAAGAAATTAACGATACTTAACAGGAATAACAAACTAATTATGTCTATATGATTTCTAATTTGCTATAACCTAATTGACACAATTCCTTCCCATACCTAAAACCCGGGTATGATCATCTTTTAGTTTTATTTTATTTAAATAATTCTTTTAGTTTAGTTAATCTTATCAATATCTATTACAATCAAAGTGCCAATAGTTCAGTTTTCATTATTTAGTATAAAAAAACAAACGCATCATGTAAAACTAACCACATGCTATTCGTGGATACGATACTTGACTTACTCTAGCTACCTAGGTTAATTAGGTTTTTGCATGACCCCAACGACGGGTCATGAAAATAACCTCATTGCCGGGGAGGTAGTGTGCTTAGCGTTATTTGATTTGATTGATTTTCTTTTGTTATAGTATTTGTTTAAGCTTCAAAATAATAAAAAAAATTAGAAAATTAAAAATGAAAGTAAAGTAAAAATTAACTAATCAAAAAATATTATTTGTTTTTCTTAGTTTGTTTAATTTATTCGTCTTTACCTTGGGTATTCTAGTTATTTTTTATAGGGTAATTTTCTTACAGATTTAGTAGAATCATAGGTTGGAATTGGAATTATGATAATGATTATGATCCATGCATTTGTTGCAGGAGCGATTGTTATTGGGTTCAAGATTGTCCACTGTTCGAGAGCAAATATGAAAAAAAATAAAGAGATGGTGCATTGAATACATACGAGAAAATGGATATATGAGAGTCGACTATGAAGATAAAGAAACACCATCATATTATCCACACTTTAAACCACCTCCACCACCAAAACATCAGAAATATATTATGAAGACATCAATTACAAATATGCTCAAAAGTGGGATTTCAACCATTATTAAGCCGAGATGCTATAATTATCAAGCTACCAAGAGCAATATGATGATTGTTATCCTGAATACACTCAGCAAACATATGAAGAGCCTCAAGTTTCAATAAACTCTAAGCTTGATTTAATCATTAACATGATGGTGAAAATTAAGACAATAGACAAGTTAAGAGAAAAATCATTCGATTGGTTAAGTAGGTTAGCCAACTCGTTAATGATGTAGCTTAACTTAAACGAGAGTAATGTGAGTTAGATTGTGGCACCGTGGTTAATGTTGATGTGACGGAAGATGTTATGGGTCGTTCAGAGCATGACTTAGGAGGTTTCAAGTTAATTGAAAAGTAACACCTCCGAAAGAGCTAAAGCCTAATGTCGATCCAGTTTATCCCGACCCTTCTTCTGTGCTTATTACTCCAACCACCAAAGTTGGGGAAGAAGATTTGAAGACAAACATAAAGAAGGTAACACAAATATACATTGGACAAGTTTTTAATAAGTGGATCCGCAACAACTACTTTACTTACTTGTCAATTAGTGGGAAAATATTATTGAAATGGCATGTCAACAACCAAGCGTTTGTTGGAAATTCAGTAAGCAAATGTTCACTTAAATCACCATAACTATATCAGGTATTGTCCGACTAAAAACTTAAAACTTAGTGCTTTCTCGGAGGCAACTCGAAGAACTTTATGGGTATGTTCGCTATAAACCCTCATGAGACTTCACTCGGGTCTACCGAGGGGTTTAAAAGGCTTGTTACATACGCTAAATGCAACCGTGATTCCTACGAAAGTGAGTTTAGAACTTATTTTTTATTTTTTATAATTTCTTATTATTTTTAAATTTATTATTTATAGAATTTTAACTTAAATGTTTCATTGGGGACAATGCAATACTTTAAGTTGGGAAGGGGTATATCATTGTTTCGAAATTGTGGTTTTAGGATTCAATGAAAAAATGCAAAATTTTTAAAATTTGTGTTAACAACAATGTGAGAAATTTGCATCTACACGATTTTGATAAAGTTTTGCAGGTTGAATAAGATTTGAAAATCTTATCAATCACAAGGATCTTGCCACAAAGAAATAATCAGGTGAACTTGTTCTTTTTACGAATCGTATAAAAATAATAAAATTTTATAGTTTTGCATATTAGTCATGTGTACAGAAAAATATACGTTGTTAATGTTTTGGACTCAAATAGAGATAAAAAAGAAACGCTAGGGGTAGATGGAAATTTTTAAAACTATAAGGATGTAAACGATCAAAATGAAAAAAACGTCGTGTTTTGGACTCAAATCAGTACATATATATTACTTATAATTATAATAGGTTAGAACCTCATGTAATACACTGGTTGTTAAAATTTAAAGTTATACTTCTAGTAATAGAAATTTTCTTATTATATATTTATGAAATGTTATATAATTTTTAACATATATTTATTTTAAAAATATAAAATACTTTATAATAATAATTATAGAATTCATTTAATAGGAAAGAGAAAAAACAAAAGAATATAAAAACATTTAAAGAAAATTTATATAATTAGTAAATGAGAGAGTCGGAGAAAAATGTTGAGTAGGCATGGGATGGGATAGTGAGACGTGTCACTGAAGATTTTTATTATTAGTATAGATTTACAAAAATAATTATACACCATTTAATAGGAGAGATAAAAAACCAAAAGAATATAAAAACAATTAAAGAAAATTTTTATAATTAATAGGAGAGGTGGGGAAAAATGTTGATAAGCATGGGAGAGTGACATGTTAACTAAAGATTTTTATTTATTAGTATAGGATTCTCAAATAAACGTTAAAGGGTTTCATCCAAACGTGAAATGATTTTTAACACGGTTAACATAACGTGAAACAAGTAAATACATGGATTGTTTTCTAGGTTGAAGAATTCAACTCGTCATCCGAAAGAAATCAACCGCCAACTCAATATGATTTACACCCGCACAATAGTAGTCAACACTAGGAGATTCATCTCTCGAACTCGTGATCATCAAATTTGAAATCCCCACCACCCCCAAACCCCAGTCAAATCAAAATTGATCCTTTGTCATGGTCAAATTTGAGACCCAGTCAAAGTTTAATTTTTAGGTTTTCTTCGATCCAATATGCCACATGCTTCTCATGGTCAAATGCCAAAATGGAAAGTTGTTCGATGAGGCCTCTACCGACCTTTTCAAAAGATTAGGTTGTCTAGATTCTATATATGGAAAGTTTAATCATATTTGGATACCATATCACTTGTTTGCCCAAATATTCAAATTTCACCGATTTATAAATTATTTAGATGAAAAATTCAATAGGAATCATGTGCAGTAGTTATGTTATAAAAAATATCTAATACTGTAATTTATTTATCGTAAAAAAGGATGCAAATAGATTGTTTTCACGACTGGACGCATGACATTAATCAATAACAATAACAAACTGTAATCAATACCAATAATAATATGTTGACATTTATGTAACATTATTGAAAACTAAAGCAATGAAGTAGATATCATATTTTAATGACTTTTGAAATTATCAATTATCAATTTTAATGACATTTTAAACCTCGTATCAAGCATTACAAGAACTTAGAATCCGAAGATCTATATAGTAACAAAGATCTTTAACGAGACATTATTAATAACATATCTAGAATTTATTTTAATGAAGTCACTATTTTTAAATGCTCTAATTATAGAGAAGCGAATATAAAAATTGATGAGGCGGTTCGGGTTGAGTTAGGTTGGTTGTATAATAAAAATAAGATACAATAATAAAAATGTCATCATTAGAATGTAATTAGAATGTAAAAAGCACAAACATAGAAATGTTGGTCTTTTTGAGTTGAATAAAACATCTTATAGTTCTTTCTTACAAGTTTTTATTTTTTTTAAAACATTGTATTACATCTTCCACAAAAGTTTATTGAAAGAATTTTTTTAGTATAATAAATGTAAAACTAATTCATGTATCCATCAGCCATTCTTTTATGTAACTCCTTCTTCACATGACTCATTTAAGTTCTTCAAAAAACTCACCAAGTTTTTAACGACAATCCCTCTCAAGTGATGAGTCATTAGTTTTCTTTTCCGATCAACAAATTGTCCCTTCTACCTATTGCATTTTGAAAGCAATTTAAAAGTCTTTTTATTAGGTTTTTTTGGGAGTGGGCAAAATTAATTTTATTAACTTATGGTCTTTGTGGGGTATTTAGTAGGAGTGTGATATTTATTTATAATTAATGGAGTCACTCTTTAAAAACTTAATGGTGTCAGTCAAAGAATTCTTATATACATCCCCACATAAAAATAAAATTTTATTGTATTGTGATTCCGGTTCGTTAGAACCAAATCCCCTACGGACATCATGTTTTTAACCATTTAAACCCACTCGTTTTACTAATGAGTGGATGCTACTTTGCAACCCAAAAATGAACTCTTTGAACGTATTATGTAAGGGGCTCCATTTTTTGAACCCTTTGAAATAATTTCAGTAAGAGTTGGCACTCGAAGACACTACTTAACCTAGATTTTACCAACTGTGATGAGCCCATGGTCACTTTCAAAAACAACGACCACAAGTAAGGCATTGAACATAAGAATTTTCTTTAATAGAATATGGATGTAAATGGTCCTTCATGCTTTTAATTTGTGTTGAATACCAAATATATTATAATCAGCTCTATATATAAAATGACATCCTTAGAATCCTCTGTATTTTCCCTTCAAAAGCTTAGAGAATCACAATATCCCACAAGATTATGATTTTTATAAAGACGAAAATATATCCCGATATCTTGTTCTTTTAAAGCGAGGCGTGTATGTACTTTTGTACTAGAAGAACATGATGAGATATTAAATAAATGGTATTCTTACCCTACAAATATTTTTTTAATGATTAGATGTTACCTTGAATATCCTAATTTAATTTATTACACGAGAAATTTACGTTTGGTGAGATTCGAACTCTTGATCTCAAGAGAGTTTCACCTTCGTATAATATTAACATATACAAGGAAATGATAAAAATAGAAAATTAAAATATATTTTTGGTTTTTTAAAGTTTTGAGTTAATAATATTTAAACAAAAAACTTGTGTAACCTGGATAAGTAGAATATCGTATTAATGAAGTGTGTATCTAACATCACACGTTTAATTATTGAAGCAAAGTCAAATAGTTTGATTGAAAATTACTTACCTAATTAAATGAAGAAGCTAGAAACAAACACAAGGCAAAATTGCAAATGCTCAAAGAAAATTCATGACTGGTTTCCGGTATGAATATGAAATTTATAACTTAATTGACAATGACATAATTACCAACAGATTTCCGAAGGTGAACTTCGTACGTGTTTTAGAACTTTGTAGGTGTTTTAGAGCCTCTCAAGTGCCCTAGGCTGAAGCCAAACAACGATTCGCTATATATGAAATATAAGAAGGTTGACGTGTTTAAGTTGGATTTTGTAGAAAGTTTTAATCATTAAGTCCTAGTAGTGGTTGCGATTTATAGACATAATTACCAACAGATTTCCGAAGGTGAACAATTGCATAGACAAATGTTCGATTTACTCAGAGGTCTAATATATATACCGACGGATTATAGACAAATATTCTATCAAATACACTTTCAAACATTAATTTTGGAGGAATCCTTTTTTTTATAAATATTGGACGTGTAAACTATTTCTTTATTTCACTAACATATATAAATCATAAGTTATTCATCTCTATGTGTTCATTAATATCATATGATTAACGTGGTCTTGGGCACATAAGCTTCATATGCTTAATTCATTACGGCTGCGTTTGATTGTAATGAATGGAATGGAATGAAATGAAAATAAGAAACTAATATAATTTTCAAGTAAAATTATGTTTGATTGGCAATTAAAAATAAATCCAAGAGAATGTTTCACCTCAAATTCCTTTAGTTATGGGATTTCAAAATCCTTTCACCTAGAAAGGGAATTTGAAATCCCACAACCAAAAGAATTTGAGGTGAAACATTCTCTTGGGTTTCATATTTTATTACCCACTCAAACATAATTTACTTAAAAACTATACTAGTTTCCTAATTTCATTCCATTCCTTTCAACCAAACGCAACGTGCTTAACGGTATTCCACTAGAAATACCTTCAAACAAATTAGAAGGAATATTTTCTAAAAAAGGTTGGACGTAAAACTGGTTAACTTCATTATGTTGTAGGTTCAAAAACTTTTCAAAAACTGTTGTCATTAATTCTCCAATGGACTGTGGCGTCAACAAATATATGGTGATAATATGTGTCGACAATTAAACATAATTTCGATCAATTTACCAATGATTTTTAACCCAACTGGTTAAGGTGAGGTATCCATAATGTAAATAAAATAAGAGGTCATGGGTTCAAGTATTACTCTGAGCAAAAAATGCTTATAGTTGAGTCTGTGAGTTTTCTCAGCAATGGGTTTCCTCCTCAGGGGGTTGGGGGTGCGGTCCTGGCTTGAGAACAAATAAGTGAACCTGATTAAAATAACATCTATCCTCCAAAACAGGCCGTATATTTGTTGTTAAAAAAATTTATGGCCTATTTTCGAAGGTGAACCATAGCAGCTATAAATGTCTGGTAGAAATCAAGTCAGAGGTCAAATCCACAATGATTACCGTACAAATATTTCCTCGATACTGCTTGATAAAGTGTGTTGATCGTATTCATCTGATAATAGCTACAGTGAACATTGCCTTCGACTCTTTCAGTCTTGTAGTTTGTGATCTTTTCGGTTCCATCAAAACTGGCCGACTAGGGTTTTATTTTGAGTTGTTCACTTTTGTCTTCTTCTCTAGTTCAATAATTAGTCTTGTTATTGATTCCATGTCTTTTTTAATATGGTATCAGAGCACTAGGCTTGATTGTTGGCTCAGTCTTTCGCTGTATAGGTTATTCGGTTTATCGGCTTACTAGTGGCATTTCAGGATTTGTTTTAGCTTCTTCCGTTTTGAGCTGGCTGCTATTATTTCTTGTTCGGTGTTCAAACGAAAGTTGGAAACATATTTATTGTTATACTCTTCTCTGTAAGTCATTGTTCATATTTCCTCTTTGGCTAAGTGGAGTATCTTGTAAGTCATCTACACTTACCTCTTTCTAATTGTCAGCATTATATAGTCCCTTTAAATTGGGTGGATTTGAAGTGTTAGAGTATTTATTTATTTGTTTGTGTTTCTTCTCTGTATAACTTGTGTGCTCGAATATGATTTTTTGTTTTTTTGTGTGAGAATTTAGTATTATATATACTTTTGGTTTGGGTACTTAAATTGGCTATTTCCTTTGGTGGGATTCTTATTTTCAAAAGTTTTTTTAATCGTTGATTGTCTCATGATATTTGTTCTTCTGTTCTTTTTAAAATACGAAAATGGTTGAATCAAGTACCATTGTTAATAAGGAGACGTTGATTAATAATTTAGACTTTGGAAATCCCCTATATTTGCATCCCTTTGATACAACTAATGTGTCCATTATTAATGTGAAATTGACTGGAACAGAAAATTATGTTATGTGGTCGAATGCTATGACTCTTGTTTTGCAAATTAAAAACAAAAAAGATTTTATTGATGGTACTTGTGTAAGACCAACCAATAATGAGGTATTAGCAAATCAATGGGATAGTTGTAATTCCATAGTATTGTCTTGGATCTTGAACTCTATTTTAGAAGAACTATATCAAGGTCAAATATTTTCTAAAAAGCCAACTGATGTGTGGGAAGAATTAAAAGAAACTTATAGTAAAATTGATAGTTCTGTGATCTTTAATTTGCATCATAAAATCAACTCTATATCTCAAGGTGGTATGGGTGTCTCTAAGTATTACCACAAGTTGAACTCTATGTGGCATTAGTTTGATGCTTTAATTAAGTTACCAACTTGTTCCTGTGTTACTTCAAAAGGATTCATAGAATTTACAAATCTAATGAAACTAATGCAATTTTTAATGGGTTTAGATGATAGTTATCAATATGTTAGGTCCAATCTGTTGTTGAGTGAGTTTTTACCAACTGTTAAAACTGCCTTTGCAATAGTATCAAGAGAGGAAGCACACAAATGTGGTTCCTCTTCTAGTAAAACACCTAATGTTGCTTTTCATCCTAAATTTCCCTAGTAACAAAAAAAACTTGGTAGAGACTAAATCCAAATTTGAAGTGCACTCATTGCAACATGATTCGACATACAATTAATCGTTGTTATGAATTATTTGGATATCCTCTTGATTTCAAAAAGAAACAAATTGGACAAAGTGGTCATAAAATTAATTCAAATAATGGACCAACTTTTCAAAAATCATATCAAAAATTCAATAAGTCTAATAATATTAATGCAAATTCTGAGTTTTCATTTTCTAGTGAACAAATTGCAAAGTTATTGTCCTTAGTGGGTGATAGAGCATCAGAAGAACCAATGCAAGCTAACATGGCAGGTACTTTTGATATGTCTTGGTTCTCATGTTCTAGCATTTCTAGTATTGTCAATGGTCATGGTTGGATTATTGACTCGGGTGGTAACCAACATATGACAATGTTTGACGCTAATCTAATTAATATTGTTGACATGTCTTATTTTAACATGAGGGTTAAACATCCAAATGGAACTTCTGCAAAGGTGACTATAATTGGTGATGTCAAATTAAATGAAAGTGTTACTTTATTTGATGTTTTGGTTATCCGCGAGTATAATGTCAAGCTTCTCCATTTCCTTTCTTGTGCAGCCCCAAATTCCAGTGATTGCTTTGCTGTCTCATTGCTGTTCGATGGTTCCAACTTCCAAAGAAAAGCAAAATTACCTTCCTCTTTTCCTTTGATCTCTTGCTTCTCTCAAGGCCTATAAAAAGCTCCTTGATGCTGCTCGATAAAGTGTGTCGTATTCGTCTGATAAAAGCTACTGTGAACATTGCCTTCGACTCTTGCAGTCTTGTAGTTTGTGATCCTTTCGGTTCCATCAAAACAGGTCGACTAGGGTTTTATTTTGAGTTGTTCACTTTTGTCTTCTTCTCTAGTTCAATAATTAGTCTTGTTATTGATTCCATGTCTTTTTAACACATAGAAAAATTTTCTAAAGTATATTTAATAATTGGATTGTGGTTGTTTTTGTCGGTAATTAGACGGACCTTAGCGTCAGTGAATATTCATCCGTGACACGCATTTGTTTAGTAGTATGAATCATAAGTTATTCATCTTTATGTGTTCATTAATATCATATGGTTGAAGATGGTCCTATGCAGATAGACTTTATACACTCAATACGCACATGCCTGATACTACGTGCCTCAAACGTACCGACGTTATTCCCTTAAAACTTTTAGATAATTTAGTGGAAATCTTTATAAAAAGCTTAGACGTGAGAACTATTAACTTTATTTTATTATACCAAAAGAAGAAGAAAATTACAAAACGTAATTAAAAAATGGATTTTGGTAGTTTCCATGTCGTCACTAATACGCTTTTGTTTAATAAGTAGTGTGTATCATAAGTTATTAATCGCCTTTCAATATTATTAATTTTATATGGTTGAAGATGGTCCAATGTACACAGGTTTCATAAATTCAACCCACCACGTGTGAATAAATGGCCAATGACCACAACCGATATTATTGTTAGTTTTATTTATTTATTTATTTATTTTTATCATTTTCATTGTTTAGATTTCATGATTCACATGTATTTCTAGATTAATGTTTGGTTGAGTTCAACGGTAAGACATATTAATATTTTATCATGTGTTCTTCAGTCATATTGATTCCACTTTAAAGTTGTTTAGTAAGATGATTGATGCAGTATTCCATTAATTAACTATGTCAAAATTAATGTCGATTAATGTGTATAGTTATTATACCTATATAAGCTAATTGAATCTAGATCTATATCAAATATGGAGTTAATAAGTTGGAAACAAACTTAAACAAGGAGTAATTGGTTGTTTTCTACATCTTATTTACATCCTATATCTAAATTATTTTTCACTTATAAATTTCACCCACAAAAGTGATGAGTCTAAAGTCTCTTAAATGTAAAGTTATTATAGATGGTATTTAAAAGTATTTCATAATCAATGAAGATATTTAGATATCAATTTGTTATCAAACAAAATGTATTATGCTCATCACATGTTATTCATGGACGATGTCTTAGATTTTAGATAACTTAACGACAATATCATTAACCTCTATATATAGCCGTGTTGTAACATGGACATTGGCGTAACATCTTGTGTGTTATATCTTTATAAGAATTTTTTTTTATCCATTTGAGTTCTAGATAATCCTTTTGGTATGTAGATATGTAGATATTTGGTTACTTAGTTAGACAAGGGTCTTTTGGGCATGTGCCTTGATAGGTAATTTTTTTGTGAACATCCTAACAAAGAAACTTGTCATGAATCAATCACAATCAACATGGACCACCACATGCAAATTAAGAGTTAACTTTCAAAACGGCATCTCCATCTTAATCCACATGTGAATCTTATTATAAAGCTCCAACATCTCATCAACCACTTTGCACCTATTTACACAACTACTACAAGAATCTGACACCATAGGGACGACTTCTACAATGGTTGCTGAAGAGAATACTGTGGTGGTAGTGATGATTCCGCTTCCCCTACAAGGCCACCTGAACCAACTCCTCCACCTCTCCCGCCTCATCTCCGCCCACAACGTCCCCGTCCACTTTGTGTGCACAACCCCCCACGGCCGCCAAGTGAAGCTTCGGCTCCAAGGGTGGAACCCTAACACCATCCCAACCATTTTCTTCCATGAATTCCCTATTCCCCCCTTTGCATGCCCTCCACCCAACCCTAACTCGACCAACAAGTTCCCCTCTCATCTACAACCAGTATGTGAAGCCGCTACCCATTTTCACCCTCTCGTCACCTCCCTCGTCCATAAACTTTCCACCACCACACGCCGTGTGGTTGTCATCCATGATTCACTCATGAGTTCCGTTGTTCAAGACTTTGTGTCTCTCCCAAACACCGAATCTTACACTTTTCATAGTGTATCGGCTTTCTCTACGGCTTTATACACCTCCAAGAAAGTTGGAGACCAAATCCGAAAGATGATCGAACCACATGGTATTACGAAAGAAGACCTCTCATTTGAGGACTGCTTCACTCTTGATTTCAATAGGTTCATTGCAGTCCAACACGAGTACGCAAAACTTAGCTCGGGTCGCATATACAATACATGTAGAGTTATTGAACAACCGATCTTGGACCTACTTGAGACTGAGGCAAGAAGTGCAAACAAGTTACTATGGGCTCTTGGACCCTTCAATCCCTTAGAATTAAAAAGGTTATTACTTATCAATATTAGTGGTATATTATTCTTGGTTAAAACAACTAAAGAGTCCAAAGTCGTACAATATTAGAAATTATTGTTTTTCATATGAAAATTTTAGTAAACAAGAGTCGGTCGGAAATTCTTTCTGTGGTCGGGAAGTTGCCGGATTTTTTTTTTAAAAATTGAATAATAAAAGTTAAATGTTGTCTCAACGATGTTAAACGATAGACTCGTACATATATATAATCTTTTAAACTTAAAAATTTGTATAGTTTTTTCAAAAACACAAGTATTTAATACATAATGTAAAATGATATTGAATCATGATTTGATAAATTTTACAAGTTTATTAGAGAACGGTATATCTCCAAAAAAATAATATTAAACTAAACAATTAGTTAGAAAATTGCTAGAGTTCCGTCAGAAAATAAAATAAAACCCTAATTTGAGTCGAAACGTGTTTCTTGGAAAAGCATACAAAATTTTTGCAACGTTATATTTCCGGACATTAACCTTTAGTTTGAAACGTGTTTTTCGGACAATTTTCTGAAAAATTCTTTATACTCTTTAGTATAAGTTCTTAAAGAAGTTACCTTTAATGTATGATAAATTGTGTATAAATGTTTTCTATTCACCTATGAATATGACACAATATACGCATAACCAGCAGACTTATGATACACATATCTCTTGTAGTGTGTCAAATGTCCGGAAAAAAGATGGTGGTCCAGGTGATCGATGCCTCAAATGGCTTGACAAACAAGCACCCAACAGTGTGATATTTGTATCTTTCGGGACAACCACTTCATTCTCGCAACAACAAATCATCGAGATTGCGACCGGGCTGGAAAATAGCGGTGAAAAGTTCTTGTGGGTGGTACGAGAAGCCGACAAAGGAGATGTTTTTAGTGGTGACACTATTCGTGTCGAACTCCCCAAAGGGTATGAAGATCGAGTTAAAGATCAAGGGTTGGTGGTTCAAGAGTGGGCACCCCAGTTGGACATATTGGGTCACCCATCAGTTGGTGGATTCATGAGTCATTGTGGTTGGAACTCATGTACTGAAAGCATATCAATGGGTGTTCCTATGGCTGCGTGGCCCATGCACTCTGATCAACCAAACAACGCCGTTTTGGTAAACAATATTCTTAAAGTAGGGATCTTGGTGAAAGATAGGTGCCGGAGAGAGGGGGTGGTCGCGGCAACAATAGTGGAGAAGGCGGTAAGGAGGTTGATGGGTACAAACGAAGGGGAGGAGATACGGAAGAGAGCGGCGGCATTGGGCCTCCAGGTCAGAAAGTCAGTTTTGGACGGGGGCGTTACTCAAACGGAGTTTGGATCGTTCATTGATCACATAATGCGATAAGCAGATCGATCATAAGAATTTCTTTCGGGACAATTCACACTCTATGTATGGTTTTTAGGCAAGTTTTGAGTTTCTTTAGATGATCTATAAACCTCATTACAAATGATGCTTGGGTTGTAATTAAACAAATGTCTTTTTTCTACCTATCTTGTGCATGTCCATACCCTAAGCGTCATCCATAAGTAAAGTTTACGAATCACCTAGAAATCAAAATCAAAAGAAACTTAAAAATTGCCACATCGTTTCGTCATGTAATAGAAATTAAGTAATGAAATTAAATTATATAAAATAACAAGCTAGTTTAATTTGTTATATTATGTCATTTTCTTTTTGTGGCCGGGGAGCCGACAGCTAATTGAAGGTTTGGCCGCTAGCGCCACCTATGGGTTTCGACTTGACTAAATTCTCTGTTTGTGTGTTGTCGACAATCAAAACAGATTTGATGTGATTTGTTTAAAAGACTTTTATCCCCTTACTATATGATATAATAACGTTTAGCAACTTACATACACATGACAGTATTATTATACAATTCTCCCAAGCATTGTATATTTGTATGAGATACAAGTTAATTCCCATTTCAAATGCTAACCTTCTTAACTTTAATTTCCCTTTTAAATTTATATTATTTCATCTTAAGAATTCATTTTTTATATATTTTGTATTTCCTTAATAATTTTTGAATAATGTTTTTTTTAATATACAGTTGTAATTAACTTTCTTATTTTGATCCACTTTTCAGTACAAGTTTCGTTTAAAACCAACATTGACCGAGTATAAAACATTTTTTTATTTTTGAACTCACTTAAGTATGCGCCATTATTACGTGTGTATTGTTACGTACGTTTTAATATAAATTTATTCACTACTAGAAAACTGGGTAGTTTGCTACGCACATATGTGTTGCAAATACTTAGCAAACCAACATTTACAACAAAATTGAACGCATATTTTGAGTAGTATAAACCCTCGTTGCAAATTATTTGCAACACATTTGCTACGCAATTTGCGACACATTTGCGACACAAAAATGGCGTTGAAATTTTCCTACTCATTTGTGACACAAACTATTAATCATTTAAATATTAATTACCATTATTAAAATTATTTATATTTTATTTAATTATTCAGTTTGCTACGCATTTGTGACGCTCAACATTTCTATGAGATATTTGTTTTGCGACGCTTAGTATTTCTATAAGATTCTAATTTTGTAACACATTTGCAACACACCATCTTTATATAATTTGCAATGCATTTGCTACGCATTTTATTTTTATTTTTATTTTACTTTTAAAGAATATAAGATTTTATTTTTCCACAAAAATAATCTAAAAACCTATTTAAAAACAACAATAACAAATCACGCTAAACCACAAATACCATAACATGCATTAAAAAATTTATACATCATACTCAGTTTATATTGTAAACTACATATGTAGTATGATTGTCTGGAATAATATATAACAATTACTACTAAACACAATGGTGTCTAAAATAACATAGTTTCCTATCCCCCTCTGGCTTTTCGATCGGCTTGATGTCGTACTTGGGTGTGTTATCCAATGTTTTCCTATAAAAAGTCCAATAAAAACTTAAATGATCATTTAAGTTAAAATCATACAAGTGCACTTATGGTTTTGTACTCATATATAAATCAAGAAGATGATATATAAATAATGTTGTAAAATGAGCATTATATTTTGATAATATAACCATTAATAAATCCTAGCGAGTAGAAAGGAAAGCAAATTAACTAATAGTCAAAGCAAATTAACCACAACATAAACAGTAATAACTTTTAACAATTAGATTCATTAAAAGACTAAATAATA
>BJCM01062783.1:0-14556 GCA_018326385.1 Flaveria bidentis | reverse complement strand
ATAATAATAATAATAATAATAATAATAATAATAATAATAATAATAATAATAATAATAATAATAATAATAATAATAATAATAATAATAATAATAATAATAATAGTTTATTATTATTGTTTTTGTATTTTGTTGTATAGAAAAGATGTGTAATTCTTTTGTTGGGTCAGCTAACTTCATAGCAAGGTGTTTAATGTAGGAACAACTATTTTAATATCAAGTTAAGTGTCATCTTGTAAAAGAATATTTAAAATTTGATTTTGTTATTCGCCTTCACATACATGTTTTGAAAGTGAAAACTTTGTTGTATCCAATTGAAACTTAAGTACGTTTGAGATGGGATTATAAGCCTATAAATGAGGAGTAAGCTACGGAGTCGTAGATCCAATACATGTAAGATAAACATAGATGAATTTTTTCTTATGTTCAAATCAAGTTAAGACGTGTCTTGAATATTCCAATATCGAACTGGTTTATAATCAAACATTCAAGACCGTACAAAATAAAGACCACAACCACTAGATGTATAGAACACAATCGTAACTAACATCAATGTATCTTTAATATGGTGTATGCACTCTACTTGTTCGCTAGCTCCTTGCCAATGGTCATCTTATATTTATAAAATGACTGACGTTGAAAAAAAAAACTAAGGGGGCGTTTGGTTGGAAGGAATGTAATGAAATAAAATTGAATTGAGAAACTAGTATAATTTTTAAGTAAAATTATGTTTGAGTGGATAATATAATGTAAAACCCAAGATAATATTTCACTTCAAATTCCCTTGGTTGTGTGATTTTAAATTCTTTCTTTAGGTGGAAGGATTTTGAAATTCCACAATCAAGGGAATTTGAGATGAAATATTCCATTAGGTTTTACATTTCATTAACCACTCAAACATAATTTTATTTGAATATTATAATAGTTTTTTAATTACATTCCATTTCTTCTAACTAAACCGTCCATAACATTTATGTTATTTGGACATATTAGCATTTATCACCACCATAAATGATGTCCGACAAATGATAAGATGACATCTGTAATGCCATGAAAGCATATTAAATGCCACACGACAATAAAAAGGAAGTCATGCGTTTTACATGTGAAATACTACATACATGATGTTTACCATAATAATCTCACTAACACAATAACAACATACATTGTCCAATTAACACATCAACCGTAAACTTAATACTAATATTAACACTTTCGATCATCGTATCTTCCATCCACCGAACATATTAAAAAAATCTAAAATAACAAAAATAATCATGAGAGTAATAATACACGTCTTTTTTTGCCATGGGAACTAAAGACATTTAATGGTTTTTTATAAGTACACGTCTCTGTTACAAATAAACCTTCACGTACTATATTGAGTTTATGGACAAAAGGTCAAAAGGCCATATGGATATTGTTCCAAAATAAATGTCTTTCCAAAACAATTTCCAAAAACCATTGAGTATTTTAATTTAAGATTTTCCTATGATTGTGTTTAAAACTTTAGATGACTTGCCATAATTATAACTATTTATGTGTACAAAGTACAATATAAATTATATTGATTGAATAAATGGCTTCTAACTATGTGTATCTAGCTATATATACACGTGAATTTACCACAATATAAGCTTATAAGAGTGATGAGTTGAAGACTCCGTTACTAAAAGAGACCGTTAGTGTTTTCCTTCTCAAGCAACTTCAACCTAATTCTCTTAAACAAACTATTTCACAAAATTACCCCACACCGGATCCAACAAACCGCAACTCAACAATTTTTATCGGTGCTATAAGGGACGGGGCAATGTTCCACTCTCACCCACTTATACTCGTATAAAGGCATGCCACAAAATTCATGTTATCACTTTATTTTAAATAATCTAATCACATAACAACAATCGTAATACACACACTCTTGACACGTACTCTAATTATAAAATATCATAAGACTTCAGACTATCTATTTTTATCTCTATCCTATTAAATAACACATTAATACATTTTGATGTTTGGGCATCATGACTCATATTCGGGGCTGCGTATTTACGTTAATCGGTTCGGTTATTAGTCTTTATTTTTGAGCTAAAAAGATAAGATATAATATAACAAGGGTAAAAACTGTAAGCCATTAAAACATGGTGTTAAAATATCTACTAATTAAAAAACAACAAATAATAATATAAAGGTTAAGTATTAGTGTTTGAAAGGCAAAGTTTTAATTTTGCTAATGAATTCTAGATCAACTGGTTTAGGAAGAGGTACTCTATGATTTTTCAAAGTGAAAGTCATGGGTTGGAGTCTCACTAGAAGCAATATGTTCCTATTGAGCCAAGGGTTTTACCACAGTGAGCCTTTTGGTGGTGGGTTTCCCTTGGAATGGTGGGCGAGCCGGGTCACCAGCGCTATCTATGTTCGCAGGCGTGGGTGACATTTCGTCATTGGGTTTACCCGGGTGACCGGACTTAAAAATTATTCGTTAGCCGTTAAAAAAAGGTTTGAAAGCCAAAAAAAAATACAATAAATAATTAGAGAAGAAAAACGCGGCTGGTGAACCCCAAACCAGAATCTCCTCCGATTTTCTGTCGTTTACCCTTGCTAATTGATTCTGTCTAAACGAAGATCGTCAAAAGTTAACACTAACCCATCTCCAGTTTCTTCGATTTTGATCAATTTCATCAACAGATCGAGTAATTAGGTGTGGGTGATCTTACATTAGCTTATTTCGTTAGGTGAAAGTTGTTTTTCACTTCCGATCTTGATGTTTCTGGAGAAATCTTTTGTGGGTTTTGGTGGGTTTTCGATTATGTGAACTGGGTCGATGAGATTTTGGAGTTTAATCGTCGTTTGGTGAAGCGGGTTTCTGCTGTTGTGATTGTTTGATACAGTTTGATTTGGATGTTTTCTGTTGGGAGTGGTGATGAGAGAAAGGGGGTAAGTTCGATGTATTGTTTTGAAGGTGAAAAGATGGAATTTGAGGCTGAAATTGAAGAGGGGGAAGCTTGTTTTCAGAATAGTAATTATGGTCATGATGATTCAGCAATTGATCCTGATGTGTCTCTCTCTTATATTGTAAGTAGTTGTTTTATGTTAATAACTGTTCTAATTCTCTTTGTGGTTCTTTTGATTGTCTGTTTCATCATTCAGTTTTGATTATTGTTTGTTATTTGCACATACTCTCCGATGAAAGTTTGGTCAAAAGAATTAGCTTAATCAGGTTGTTTGGTTAAGTAAGGTAACTATGAATTTGACTTTTGTGGACATGATTTAGTTGTTGTAGCAGAGATTTTGGAAGTTGAGTTTTGCTAGCTGCAAGAAGCTCATTAATCACTTTAACCTTAGAAAGTATCATCATTAATAGTTGATGTGTGTTACAGGGTGTTAGATAGATAAGCAGTTGCTTAAAGATTGTTATAATTTGGTAATTTACTTTTTACATTCATCTCAATTTGTTAACTGAATATGCAATTCTGTCTATTTTAAGTAAAAGTCATAATCAGTTTACCTAAACATTCACAGATGACTATAGGGACTTCAAATTGCAATAATTAACCTAAAAACTTAAAAACTATCTCCACTCCATATTTTTGCGCTGTATACGAATGTGCTTTTAAACTGATTGCCAGTTGAATTAGCACTAATCAAATTCGTGTGTTTGGGTAAACTGATTTAGAGTATGATGTTCTGTCTATTTAGTGCCAATATTTAGAGATTTTGGATGTTTCATGTAAGGAGTTGCTATAAGAAAAGTGATTATTACGATAAATGCGAAATTACCTATCTCTCTCCAGGTTTTAGCAACTGCCATCCAATTATCCGATTTGTGTTATAATTCTTCAAGCCCCAATAATCACTCCAAACACAAACATTCGAACTGCCTAAGTGCCTATACTATGAACTGATTAAGTATCATTTCTACAACTGTAGTTGCATAATTTAGTTTCCTAAGTATAGATACACTGATACAATATGTTATCTGTGAGTCGGGGGTTTCTTCGGAAGTGGTCTCTCTATCTCCCAAGATAGAGGAAAGACTCGCCACCAACTACCCCTCCCAGACCCTGCTCTTGAGTGGGATTTACTGGGTATGTTTGTTTGTTTGTGTGTGCCCATTATGAACTTTTAAATGAAACTCATTGTTGTAATTTTTGAAGGATGAGAAAATTCAAAATGTTTTGGGAGATTGTCAAAAGGATTTTGAAGGTGGAGTTTCAGCTGAAAATTTAGGTAGGTAAAATCGTTCATGTCTAAGTTATTATTATTATTATTTTTTTATATTGATTATACGTAAGATGAAACTAAATAAGTTAAAACATATTGATGCAAAATTGTGGTTATTTGCAGGGGCAAAATTTGGGGGCTATGGTTCATTTTTGCCTACTTATCAGCGTTCACCTGTTTGGCCTAATCGAGATACATGTCCAAAAGATCTTAACTATAGTGCACCCGTTTCTCCAAATAATGCAGATACGAAGGTGGGTTGTTTTGGGGTCTGGGGCTATATTCATATCTGTTATCTCATAAGTATTAATAGTGTGATCTTGTTTTTTGATAGCTTAATTTTCTAATTCTTGAACTAAAGCTGCTAATTTTAACCTTCTTCAGAATTATGATAAAGTACATTCACACTCAAAGAAGAGAGAGGGAGGGGGGTGGGTGGGTTGTAGAAGACAAGATAGGCACATGCATGTGTACCTTGACTTTTTTTAGTCATCTAAACAACATAATATTCATACTTCATAATCGTGTCTGACTCACTACCTCTAACTAAAAATAAAGTTTTGTACGTAAAAATGGTTTGGGTCTACCCGACCCATCTTGTTTTGAAACCTGTTTTGACCCATTAATGGACCTGTCACCTGCCATTTGCCACTTTTGTGGGTATGAAATGTTGGATCAACTGGCTATGTGTATGGTGTGTGAAGGTTAAAATTTTTCCTCATGTTTTCTACTAGATTTTGGTTTCTTCGACTTGTGATACTAATATGCATACATGTTTTAACTTGTATGACTATGCAGGTTGGTAATCATAACTCTGTTTCCCAATCAAACGCGTTGCAACCAGTGAGAAATGGGCCATCCTCCTTTAGTCCCAGATCAGGGTCAGCCCCTAGGAAGTCAAAGTCAAACCGTAAATTGAAACAAGAAGTCAAAACATCTCGTGGTAACAAATCAAAGTCGATTACTGACTTTGCTAACAATTCTGACCCGAAGTCTCTAAAGGTTCGAATCAAAGTGGGTTCTGATAACATGTTGACTAAAAGAAATGCTGAAATCTATACTGGGCTTGGCCTTGATATGTCTCCTTCATCTTCTTTGGAAGCCAGTCCTGTAAATAGTGATGGGTTTTTTCACGGGCTTCAAGATTTCCCAAACGAATCTCCCACCAGTATTCTTCAGGTTTGTACCTTTACCAATATTATGTTCTTGAGTTTGAGTAGAAGTAATGAGATAACTATAAGTTAGGAGAGAGGAGAAAGGAATGAAAATGTGATAATGCCTTTTGTTCACGAGTTGAAAAAAGTGGAAAAGGAAGTGTTACGTTTTGATGATAAGTAAAGAGATGGGTGGGTGCAACAGGTTGGGTGATGAGTTAAATGGGACGGGTTAATGGGCTGGTCGGGTCGGGTTGGCTCACAAAGACTTTGTTATAAAGTTTATGAGTAACTAATCCGTTAGTTATGAATAAAACACGAATAGTATTACAACAATAATTTAAGTCTTCGAATAGAACAATTTTTGGGTAGAACACAATCCAAATGATGTATTCACAAGTAAATTGGGTAGAATCTGTCAACTTAAGTTATAATATATTTTTTTCCCTATTCTCGAGTTGGAAAATATGGAGTATGCTTACAATCTTACATTTCTACCTTTTGCGTGCAAGTTAGGCTCCTTTTTTGCCAAATGTAGTTTTGTCAATAAAAGAAAGCTTACAATCTTACAATTATACACATAGTGTAATTTAAGTTGGTTATAGTTTAGGGTAGTTTGTCACTAGAACAGTTCACGAGTCCTTCATTTTCCTTTCTCTTCAAAATTATTATTAGAAGAATGACAAGATTTTAAATTTAATACTGCAACAGATGATGACATCATTTCCTGTTTCTGGAAGTGTTTTATTATCTCCTCTTCCATATGATGTGTTGCATTTGACTGATAAAAAGTTTGAGGATAATAGTTGTGGGCCTATGCACAAGGGGAGCCAAGATAGTACGGTGACAGCAGTTCATGGGTCTGATTTAGTCAAAGTTGAACAAAATGTTACTGGAGAGAAATCAAAGTCAACTGAAAAGAATTCTGTCTCAATGGAATCTACAAATGGTGTTCTACCAAATAAGGAAACAAGTGTGGACAATCTTGCCCCTGGTAATAAGATGTCATCTTCAAGCGACAAAAGGAAATCAGAAGGTGGTTTAAAGAATGAATCTTTTACGTCTAAACCTAAGATAAATGATAACGGGTCAAAAAACTATAAAGAAGATTTTAAGAAAAATAACGGAAAGGTCAAAGAGACTTATAAAGATTTATTTGGGGAACTTGATTTAGAACAGGAAGACAATGAAGAAATGGGTTTGGAGAAACCATTGGAAGGCATTAACGTAAAAGGCACACTGGAAAATAACAGTTCATTAAAAGAGAGATTAAACGGGAAGATAAGCCAAAAACCATCTTTATCTACAACAGGGAACAGGCTAGAATCTGATGCTGCTGTGTCTATGATAGTTCCTGTGGTCAATGAAGATTGGGTTTGTTGTGACAAATGTGAGAAATGGAGGCTTCTGCCACCTGGTGTAAATCCAGGCAGCCTTCCTGAGAAGTGGATTTGCAGCATGCTTGACTGGCTGTAAGTTTCTCGTTTGCATGTGCTGTGAAATTCACATTTCTGTCTGACGATGACGGATAAACACACTTTTGAGAGGAAAACAGTTTAATCCAGATAAGCATTTTTGATGTGCCTTTCATATACAATGCTATCGTTTTTGGCAGGTTCGACGAAAATGCAAAATTTGGCTAAAAATAGTGAAACTTTTGACCTAAGATAAGAGTGTGATTAAAGGAAATCCTAGATTTCATGCATTTAAACAAGAAAGAAAACTATGAACATAAAATTGGAGCCCCAACTGACGAGATTTGGGCCTGATTTGCTTTTGGCCCACGCCAGTTGAGCCTGCCCTTTAGTGGGCTCCAGAACTTATGCATGCTTGAGATTCACTTGTTTGCCATGTCCTAAGGCTTCATGATTGTGTTGTCGAACTCAAATTGTTCTGCGTAGTGGTGGCAAATGGGCGGGTCAGTTTGGGTGATGGGTCAACAAGGGTAACTTTTAGGTGCAGGTTGAAACAGTTGAAACGAGTTGACCCGAAACACTTTTTCTTCATATTTTAAAATTATCTTTCAATAATTAGTTTGTGTGCAATTTAATCTTGTAATTGTAATTGTATTGAGTAACTGTGTGTTTAGGGTTACAGTAGAGTGTCCTTTATATAGCGGACGATATAACGTAGGTAACCCTAAACTATTCACTATAAATAACTTAGTCTAATATGTGCTAACATGATTACACAACTATATTATTGTAATAATAATCTAGTTTTTTAATTGGATGATTTAGTAGGCTGTATACATTAACCCTACACTTTGGGTGACTTCCCATTTGACCCTTTTCCATTTTAGCTAAATGCCTAAATGTTTTTGGTTTTGGTGTTTAACCCATTTCATCTGATTCGAATCAATCCATTTATAAGTGAATGGGTCTAAATTGCCACCTTTAGTCCCTTATCGCTTTCTTTGAAGGCTAAAAGCTACTTACAAGAGAACTTTCTATAATGAATTTTCCTGTAAATGAGTTTCTTTCTGTATATTTCATTTTGATGAACAATATGATGTCTCTAGGCCTGGCATGAATCGGTGTAGCATCAGTGAAGAGGAAACAACAAAAGCTATAACCTCTCATTTTTCCGGTCCTTCTATTCAAGGTTCTCAACCTGTTCATCCTGGGGGGCCAAACTTAGCAGTCACCTCACTTGATGGGACCCACCAACGTATCGATTCACAAATTTCATCTTCTGGTGTCAAGAAAAAGCTTGCATTAAAAGATTTACCAAATGAAGCCAAGCGTGATGGGCCTTCAATGTCTTCTAATTCTTTAAAGAAGAAACTTCACACCTCATGTAAAACCAGAAGCTTGAATGGTGTAAACCAGTCTCCTATTGTTAATGAAGTTGCATTTCAAGATTCAGGCCAGTCTCGTGGTGTGATCGTGGAAAGGGAGATATTAAAGCAAAAAGAAAACAATAAATTATGTGAAGGCTTTGCAAATGAAGGTACTTCATTGATGGTGACCCTGATTTATACTTAGTATGTTAGAGATGGTAAACTGGGCAGGGGGTGAAAATGCATTTGGGTTGAAAGGGGTTATTCTTTGTATTGTTAAAAGGGGTTATCACATTTCCTTAATATAACATGTTTTCTTTCACCCATGCTTAGTTCAATTTATCGAAATTACCACATCTATCCAGAGCTGTGTGTTACATGTCTTAATATAACATTTTTTCAGGTAGTAAAGTTCATCACTCCAAGACGGGCAACAAAAGAGAGAGTACTCAAGATTTTCCCAAAAAAATTAAGAAAGTCAAAACAGATGGTAACGGTGGACCCTCCCACATGGGAAAAATTGATAAACGAGAAATTGCAAAGAAGAGAAAAAAAGATGAAATTGATGGTACAGGGAAATATGTGAAAGAAACAAGTAATATTATCAACATGAAGGAAAAGAAGGCAAGGGTATTAAAGTCATCTGATGAGGGAGCCACCGCAAGCAAAATTAAAAGCATCAAAGATGTAAAGTCGACACATTCTTCAAGACAAAATACTGTTCGGGCTGCCACTTCCAGCTCTTCAAAGGTTTCTGGTTCTCATAAAAGTAAGCCTAATAACGAGGAATTAAAGGGTTCACCCGTGGAATCAGTTTCTTCTTCTCCTATGAGAATCATGAATGTTAGAGTTGGTGATCCTTTGGCCAGTAATGTTGATACCCAACCTCATGAGGAAAAATTGAAAGGAGGAAGAAACAAATCTAAGGAGTTATCACTGAACAAAAATGTTAAAGTTGATGCTGTTTCCATTCAAGATTCCAAGAGACCTTCAAAGAAGGATGTTTCAATTAAAGGAAAGTCAAACTCTTTGCCACAAGACGAAATTGAAGGGAAGGAAAACGCGGGAAATAACGTGTCAATGAAGGCACTGAAAGATAATAAAAAAGCTCAGAATCAGAATGGCAATCAGCTGAATATAAAAAATCCCACACCTGAGAAACACAAGGACAAAAGTCTGGATCCAACTGTCGTTCTTGTAAGGGATTTATCTAATCAAGCTACAACCAATGCGTTAAGAGAGGCGACTAATCTTAAGCATATGGCTGATCGTGTTAAGGTTCTACTCCTCATTTGTTCACATTTATTTTGGTCTTCAATGTTTTCTATGATTTTCCCAGTTATCATGTATGGATGAGAAAATGGGATCGTTGGGTAATGGAACAAAACAGGCCATTTTTAGGACGGGTTACCTTGATTTGACCCACGACTTTATTTCTTTAAATATTTAATTTACATAAATACTTATTGCATCAATAAAAGATTGAGGAGGTTGTACGTGTTTAAAAAAGACTTGAAATCAACCCTCTCATAAGCACGGAAGGGGGGTGGGTGGGTTAGATTACCACCTCTATGCTTTATAAAGGTGGCAAAATTAAAGGGGTGGGTGTGTCGCAAGTTGAAGTGGTAGTTTCTAAATATAGGTGGAGTGTGCCCGACACATACTTGTTCGATTTTTCTCAAACTTGAAAGAATGTAATGCGCTGAGTATGATTAGAATTTATAAACAATATACCATTAAAATAAGAGTTTTGCTAACATAGCCTCTTGGGCTACGATTAAAAATATAACTTTCAACCAACTTTTTTTAATAAAAGCAAATTTTTTTAATTACATTAGCCCCTCTAAAGGTGAATCTATCGATCCCATGTTATTACTTCCTCATTTTACAAGTTATACACTTAAACATAGCCCTGTGGGTTATGGTTACTGGTTAGCAAAACCCGTAAAGTTATAATCACAACTTTTAAGTATCATGGTGCTAATAAGTGTTTAATTACATTCTGGGTGACCTTCACCCATTTGACAATTTGGAGGTGAGATATCACTCGAATTGACCCATTATGTAAACGGGGAAAAATTGATGCCTCTGCACTTATGGTTCCTGTATATAGTTGTTGTTTCCCATGAGTGATTTCATAATTTTGCAAATATATGCAGAATGCTGGATCAAGCCTTGAAAGTAGAGCTCTTTATATGGAAGCAGCCCTCAAATTTCTTCATGTAGCCTCATTATTTGAATCCTGCCATAGCCAAACAGGGAGATATGGTGATATGATTCAATCAAAGTCCATTTATAGTAGCACAGCAAAATTATGCGAGTAAGTAATAATGTCAGCCCTTTTAATTGATCACTATTTTTTAGGTGTGTAAGTCTTTGCTTATATTTTCCATCTTTTTTCCAAAAACTTTTAATATACGGAACGGACCTATATGGAAGCCATGATATTCACGCGCATAACCTGAAAAAAGAATTCGCAAAAACAAAAAAAGAGTAAAAAGTAACTTATATTATTGTAGTGCCCAAGTGCATTCCATGAAATACATATCTTAAAGTACTTTATAACCTAGAAGGACTACATGGAAGCCATGATATATATGCATATACCCTAAAAAAGTTTTTATTGGGCAAAATACATGTATAATATGTTATTTTTATTGTAGTCCATTTCTTTGAATGATATGTATTTTCATAGACCTATGCGGAAGCAATATATGCATGCACATACCCCAATAAAGTTGTATTGTAAACAAATAAGAAATGAAAAATATGTTAGTACAAAGCATTCCTTGAATGAAATGCATTTTCGTAAACCTACATGGATACAATGATATGCATGAACATACCTTGAAAAAAGTTTTGTACTTCAAAAAATTAAAAGATGTTTTTATGGTGCATTCTTTGAAGTTAATTTGTTATGAAAACTCCTGGATCTACCACTAAGTAGGATGCCATCTCATACCATGTCTAGGATATTGGATATAGTTTTGTTTATGTGTTCATTTAATTTTGTTTTTTGGTTATTAGGTATTGTGCTCATGAATATGAGAGAACCAAGGAGACAACAACTGCATCTTTGGCCTACAAATGCATGGAGGTTGCTTACATGAAAGTCATCTATTCTTCACACACAACCGCTTGCAAAGATGTGAACGAGTTGCAAACGTCTCTTAATATAGGTACTCTTGAAAGTGGACAATAATTTTGGAGATGAGTAATTATCAGGAGGATATGTAAAATAATTAAAAAGACTACTATTATAGTTGGTAGAACATTAATTCCCATTATTGAACGGAAATATACGGTAGGTCCTAATTGGCCATTTTATCTACTATTATTTAATTCATTAGAATTTGCCAAACGTGCAACACCTCAAAAATTGATTTTTACAACTTCAAGCACAGAAAGACTTCCAAACACCATATCCCACAACATGTTTCTACACAACTAGTTATTTGATTTTGATTATTAAATATCACATTATCTGATATCTGATTATAATTATTCAATATTGTATTTGACAGGCGAGTCACCTTCTTCCTCTGCTTCCGCTTCCGATCTTGATAATTTGAATCATCCGGCGGCTGCTGACAAGGCGACATTAGTTAAGGGTGTTAATCAAGTGGCTGGAAATATTGTTATTGCTGCTAAAAACAAACCCCATTTTACACGGATTCTTGACTTTGTAAGTGTATTCTTGAAAGCCCTTAATTACAGACACAAAATAGGCAGGTCACAGCTTAAAATAGTTAATATGAGGTGTTAATCTATATTTCTTAAAAAAATGGGATTGGGAAGTTGTAAGCATTTGAATACAATTTGGACAGCACATTTGACCCCGTATATTCTAGTTGAGTTTTTGAACTTTACCAATTTGACCCATTGATCATTTAAATTAACCTAATTTTTGTTAACTAACTCTTGGATGCTATAGTAAAGTAGAGTTGGAAAAATAAGCAAGTCGGATAGGTTGTGTAATTTTTTTAATACTGGTCAAAATGGACCAGGTCGGTTCTAAAACTAAATAGGTCGAAATTATATATACCCGGGTCCCAATCAACCTATTTACGTCCCAATCAATCAAAGAAAACTTCTTGTTTACGTGCTTTTTGCTCTGAAATAATTTGCAGACACAAGATGTAAATTCAGCAATGGAAGCCTCAAGGAAATCAAGGATAGCATTTGCAGCCTCTAGTTCAAAGGAAGAGGCTATTTTATCTGCCATCAAAAGAGCTCTTGATTTTAGCTTTCAAGATGTTGAGGAATTACTGCATCGTGTTCGGGTAGCAATGGAAATAATTAATAGGTGATTCAAGACAAGGTCATGATTAAAATATCAAAAGCTTAAAATCCCACCAAAGGAGTTTCTTTATGTGCTCTTTTGCACTTTAGTATGCAATAAAGATTATCGCCAACACACAAGAATCAAATGGAAAACTTAGTAACAAAGTCACTGTTTGCGGACCTTTTTCAGTCTTTTAGAAAGAAAAGATCTCTTAACGGCGCAGATTGTTTGTTCAGTTTTTTCAGAAAGAAGTATGATTCACATGTGTTAATTTTTATCAAGATTATCATTTTGAAAAGCTCAAGAGTAATGTGTTGCATCATTATCGAAACTTAAATGGTCAAGTTGCCGTGTAAAGAGAACATAAAAGGCAACAAGCTTCAGGTAAAGCATATTCATACGCCTTTATTTTCATAGAAATTGGATATAACAAAACTTATATTCATGTGACGGTCTGGGTTGGATGGGAACACTCATTTAGCAAATATTTTGTATCTTAGCTGATCTTTTAAATTTGACCCGTATCGATAAAATACAACCTGAATTGAACCTTTCTAAATAAATAAGTTGAAATTGCCACCTCTAATAAGAATTCTATTCGTTTTCTAATATAGTTACGCTCTCTTGTTTGCAGGACATATTGTAAAGATGTCTCTAGTTTCTGAAGGCATATATGGGTGGTTGCAATAATACCTTGTGCATATAGGGGGTGTTGGCAATAATAATTTTCAAGTGTTTTATTTGTTGACAATAATCCGATGTGGAGAAGCGGATGACGATGAGCAGGTAAGAACACTGGATTACTGCATTAACTTTCTAACCATCTAAGTAAATCTAGCTATAGTTAACTAATTATATAATTATCTTATTATATAATTACAAATCTATGTCGTAATAATCACTTTGCAAATACACATCCAAACACCCTCATTATATGAAGCTTATTCTCTTAATATTAGTAAAATGTTTGATTTACATTCATCTTGGTTTGGGCTGCAGTTATATTTTTAGACATAATGGAGTTGCTGAGTTGATTTAAGTAAATACTTGATGTTGTGGTGATAAAGGTTAAAAAGGTAATTTGCATCATCAAATCTTTTAGCAAGTAGTTAAGCTTAGCAAAAAAAATTGTCTTTGTTTTGATGCTCCTATTGTCACATGAAATTCACAAAAAATTCCAGTTTTGCCCCTACACCATCCCCTGTTTAATAACTATTTAAGGGTATTATAGACTGTTAGCAGATAATTGAACAGTTTCTTTAGTTGACATTTTCATTTTTATCAAATAATTTGTTTATATTCTTTTTTTCCAGATGAAATTAGAAGAACAAGTTTATGCTCCCAAAGGATGATAAATTTGTAATTAGTGTTTTAAATAGATGTCTATTATGTATTAGTTTTCAAATGTACTGTTAATATACAAATATTTTTCTAGAGCAAGAGTTGTATGTGATTCCACTCTCCAGATGTTATGATCTTTAGCTCAGCAAGTTTTTGTATTTTTAGAATTGAATTTAATATATATGTGAACTTTTTATTGAATATCTACCATACAAGTTTCTACATTTGACGCATTTGTTTGTGTATGTTATGGTCAAAGGTAAAGCGTATGTGATATGGATGCTGGATGCTTCTGTATAACTGACCACATAGCCTTGTGTTTATAAGTAGATGAAACTTTTTAACAAAACTTTAGCCTAGAAATGATGCCTTTGCATGCTTAGAAACTCGTAAACTATCAAGTTCATACTAGAACTGTTATATGACTAGTGTTCTTGAACAATCTTTAACACATCTGATGTTATCGATAAGTGTTTTTATTTGAAATGAACTAGACGTCATAGGACTATCTAGAGACCTTCACATAGCCGTGTACTCCTTCAAATGGCATGCCCATATACTAAATATCACATATCCATTTTCAAAATTGCACACCATTGTAATTAGTTTGATGTTATCCCTTGATCCCATAAAATCGAAAGAATGTCTTGAGTTAGATAACTCACCAACAAACAATTGTGCACAAACAACATTTAAGCAAACACACAAGCACATTCATGATGAAAAAAGAACTTTCAGACAACAAAGAAAATCAACAAAATCGATCATCTAAG
>BJCM01062782.1:0-12332 GCA_018326385.1 Flaveria bidentis | reverse complement strand
ATTTTTATATATTCAAAATATATTATGATTATTATTTTTATATTATAACTACGGAATATCCAACAAAATGTAAAAACCCTGATATATATTTTTGTGTTTTCATATAAATTAATGTGAAAAAAAAATGGAGCCGGCTCGAACGAGCCACGAGCTGGCTCGAGCTTTTCACGAGCCAAACTCGAGCCGATGTTTTGAGCTCGATAAAATTTTCGAGCTGGCTCGGCTCGGCTCGATAAGCTTCGAGCTCGAGTTTGAGCTCATCTGGCTCGGCTCGTTTACAGCCCTATATGTAGATTGTTTGTTTTTTCGAATAGATTTTATTATAAAACGTAAATGTGTGGTATTTTTGGTGCTGACATAAAAATATAATTTCAAAACTCTTCTCAATACTCTTCTAATCTTCTCACTTTTATCAAACCTTTTCTACCTTATCTAATCTTCTAGCCGCCTCCCAAACCCCCACCATCGCCCTCTTCTCCCCCAGCCACCGTCCACTCGTTGACCACCACCGTCCACTCGTTGACCACCACCGTCCACTCGTTGACCACCACCGTCCACACTCACCGCATCTCTCTATCTCTTTCACACACACATATTGTGTTCATCAATGGCGTCACCTGTTGAAAATCAGCTTTAGACCTCATCAGCCAACACCTTCTCATCGACGATTCAACCTTCCTTCAAACATACACCCATCTCTCCGATCACGATGGCGACTCTGCTGGTATTTTCCGTCCGGTTTCATCATCGTCATCTGCCTTATCCTCATGTAGCACTAAACAAACTCAATTTGTATCTAATCACCGATTTGAATCAGAGTTGAATCACAACCGATTTCGCAGCAAACGAACGGAATGTTCAACAACAATGACTGTAGTAATCAAATTCATCCGATGATTGTATAGATTTTAGGAAGTTTAAATTGTTGGATGTGGGTTAATTTTGAATTTTAGGAAGTAAATTTGTTGGAAATTAGTATATTGTAATTTTGTTTGGTTTGTGATTTAAAAATCAATTTATTTAAATTTCAGTTTATTTTAACAATATGCAAAAGTTGAAAACTTTGAAAACCAAACAGTTTTTTTCTTGATTTTATATCTGAAAGAACAAACTGCACTTTTAGTGATTTCCAACACCTTCCAACTTTAAAAGCAATAAGTTGAACTATAAAATAATTTTCTTCTTGCAAGCTGCAGATATTTTATCTTTGAAAATACAAATTGTATATTAGTGACTTCCAACAGCTTCCGATGAAAAAGCAATAGGTTGAACTACCCCTACCACCCTTCAAACCCTTACAAAAATCAATCTCTAGGTTTCGTTGGTTTCTCTCTTAATTAAAAGTCAAATACGTTGTGTATGTATTTTTCAAATGACACAATTATTGACCTATTTAAGCTCTTTAATTTTTCAGAGAATTTTATTTGGGAATATGTTAATTTACCCCTCCCAACTCTCTTTATGTCAATGAACCAGCAAACTTGAGTTTGGTAATGATCAACCCCATTTCTTGACTTGGTTGACTTTTTAGTTTTTAGTCACCACTTGACAAGAAAGCTTTATAATTTATTCCAACTGGATTAAAGGAATTTCTTTTAAAGTCAATGAATCATATCAGATTATATTAGTTAAGAGACTTAGTTAAGAGACTAAGTTAAGCAACAATGTTATGTTACATTTCAAATCAAACTAGGCAGAACACAAGCTCTGTTAGATTTTAACATTATATTACCCTTTCTAATCGGGAATAATCCACGTGTAGTAATGCATGTCATAAATAAAAACAACTCAAATCTACCATGTACCATCAAGCCAAAATTGACCTCTCTTTAAGCATTGAAATGAAAAACAAACCAACAAATACATACTTGAATCATTGATTTCAACACTTTTGTACCCCAATATTAATGTTATCTACACCTTATATATGCATCGCCATCGCATGTTACTACATTGTCAAGTCTAATGACATCATTTCTAATACAAATTTAATTCCATCATAATGCCTAACGACTCCTAAATAATACTAGCATGGGTTAATAATCCCATATTATAATTGGTAAAATACTCAAGTGAACCATCTGCTTTTTTTTTTATAATTTGCAACCGCGAATGCACTGCAAGAAGCCTTGAGAGGGCGTACAAATTTGGTTACCAGTGATCTCTGTTACAGATGGGTCCAAAAGAATGCAGCAGCCTGATTAAAGAATAAAAGAATGAGGGACTACAAAAAATATGATTTTATAAATCTTGTAAAATAAGGTTGCAATTTAGATCTATTACTTATGAATTAGTTGATTTGGGTTATGTTTATCTTTAACAGCTTAAGTGTTAGCTACAAAGGAAATATGTCAAATGGACCAAACGGACCAGAAGTCTCATCAGTTGTGGCAACAACCTTCTAAATCTTTTTTTGTTCAAAAAGTTTCATTATTATTGCAGTAACATGGTTTTTGTAACAAAAACTGAACTGACAGAACAAAAAAATTTACCCATTTCGACCCGTTTTCCCACTTCTATTAAAAAGGTATACTTTCTTAAATTTAGTTTTGCATAGTACCTGATCATTGCTTGATTCGGGATCTGCATACGTACTCCTCCTCCTCTTGTTGCAAGTCGTGTTCATTATAAGTACTCTTCCTCTTCTTGCTGCAAGCCATGTTCATCATTTGTACCTCAGAATCTTCTTCAACAAAATTTTGATCGATCATCTCTACAAAGACAACGAGTATGAAAAATATGAGTGATTACTTAAAATATCGTCTCACTTGATGGTGGCATGTATCCTAGTAATACGGGGCTAATATGCTGCATACATGCTTACGAAATTATTAAGACTAGTTAAAGTACATGCATCCATTTTAGCAGCTTCTAAATTACAAAACTCAGGGAAATGAACATGTACATGAACTCTAGTAAGATTAACGCACCTGCGTTACTACAACTTGTTAATGACGGTTTTTCAAGAGACTCAATAGCTCCTTGTTTGTTTATGTTTCTAAAATGCTGAATCCATGGATTACTCGACGCAACATTGTGTCCATTTGCTTCATTATCCACCAAGTTATCTCTCTTGAAATCAATCCTTGACCAAAACCCATGCTGTAAAACCTTAAACTGAAATAAATATGATGTCAGAAAGTCATACAAATAAGAAAAACACCCAAACAAACTGCAACTGGAACATAGTTTCGAAATGAGCATTTAGTGGGCATTGTTATAAGTTTATAATCATATTAGGGACCCGGTGATCAGTAACCAGGTACTCAAACCGGGTCCCTTTTTATTGTAAACTTGTGATTACATGCTATAAATGTTCAGTTGAACATATATTTCCTATGTATGTAACTGAACGAAAGTACATTTTGTGTAAATGCAGTTAACTATTTAAAACCTGGTGAGAAGGGCAATGGCTGCTGGCATGAATTTTCCTCGACGAAATCGAATCTGATGAGCGCTCGTCTTCAATTTGCCAATTTCGCGTATCCAAAGAAGTATACAGCTGATCAACAAAAGAAGCTTCCATTGACTTTAGGTATAAACTATGTTTTTCATCAGTCCATTCTGTTGATCCTCTTTTTGGGGACTCCTGAGACAACAACTTTCATCAGAACTGAGTATAGAGTTCAAGCAGCGAGACGAAAAGGTCAGATATGATTCTAACAAGTTGACCAACAAGAAAACCAAACAGCAACCACAGAACATGCCCCAAAAACTTGACAAAAAGTTAACTACTTAATCACAAATGCTGCATAAATATGCATTTGGTTTTTGGCCATTGTGGACCAGATATGTTGCCATGTTGGTAATCAATCATATTTGCACGTTTAATGATTACGTTATAATCCCACATGCTATTTGCCCGTGCTACTTCTAATATTATGTTGATATCTAATGCTTTAAACCTGATTAAAAGAAGGTTGTTAGTATAATTCTTATATAATAATAAAATAGAAAGCGATCACAGGCGCATAAGAAACAAGTTTGTAACACCAGTTTCAGGTATATGTTTTTTTATTAGACAAAAGTAGTCAATACGCCAATATCTTTACGCATGAAATTTGGGCACCTGCATTCAGACTTCTAATGGCAAATCGGCAGCCCTTGATATTCAGACAGGATTTCAGTAATTGACCCCAAAAATCTACTAAAAAAATCCCCGATCCTAGGGATCCCAATGTTTATGACATGAAGCTGATGCTAGTAAACTCATATGCAGACCAACTAGACATGAAAGTGAGCCACCGGAAAGGATCCCAACATACAAACAATGTCACTCGATCATGCTATGTTCGAAGTCCCATACATAGTGGTCTAAACGTCTCAACGAACCAGATTATGTGGCAACTCAAATTCAAACTGATAGTATCGTCAAATCTTGAAATTCAAAGTAACAGTAATTTACTGAAATTAAGTACATAAATAAATGCCTGATTTTATAAATTCAAAGATATACACATATATACATTTTTACAGAATTAAATGAAAATTACTATATTTGAGAAAAACTACTAGCGCCAAATAGAATTCGGGTCCGAAAGTTTGGTGCTTGATGTACTACTTTATGCATCCAAAATATATCCATTTTACATTTTTAATTACCACGTCTTTTATTTTATTTATTCAGCTATGCGTCCAGTTTATAAATTTCAAAACCAAAGTCCTATTAATTTGATTAAAAGCAAAAAACTTTAATGAACTTGATGGACTACATGCTCTTAGAAATTCTTAGAATAGATATACTAAGCGACACATGTTAACCAGCATCATAATAATATAATTATTATTGCTCGAATCCATCAAAATTCAAAACTTAATATAAACAAAAAACAAATCCCTTAGAAACATCCCAGCAACCCTAATGCAAGATCATAAACATTGACCCTTTAATAAAAAAAAAATAGCATATGTAAGACATTCACATGTTACTAGGACAAAAGAAAAAACCCAACATCATAACTTTATTACTCGATCCAACAAAGATAAATACCATTACCATGGATGAACTCTCCTCCTGCTCCACAACACCAATGAAACCGGCTTCGGTGCCAATCGTCCCCGAGGCCACCGCGTGCTCCGCGGTCGCTGGCGGGGGAACCGTATCCTTCATACCACAGTGATATATTGATCAGGTTAGGATGGAGAGGTGAAAAAGAGAATTAATGTGGAATTTGAGAATGGTGAGGAGGAAAAAAAGGAGTTTGGTGCCAGATGTCATATACTTTTCCACATGGCATGCTGCCACGTAGGCAGAAGGTCATATTTTGACTTGAGATATTTTTGCTGCGCCGCTGATTTTTATTTGTACGGTGTAGATATTTTTGTTGCTTCTCAAAATATCATGCTGGCCTGTACTTTTCTTTACTTTATTCTTTACTTGTGTCATAATATTGTTGGCGGAATTACGTTTTCTATTTGAAAGACAATGAAATTAATATGTTCTTCTCTTTATGCATAACTAGCTGGGACTTTAAGGCAGACAACATCAAGCTACTTCATTTTCACAGGCTTGAAACCAATCTTCAAAAGTTGTACCCACTAAATGAGAGGTCAATATGGAACCTAACAGACAATAACATAATGGGTTGTGTTAAATTAATGTGTCTTTCTCAATCTATAATTTTGCTTAATGCACCCATATAGAATACAAACGTATACAGGTTCTAATACAACCGGGTACATGTTAAACTAAAATGGGGTATGCATGTGCTTATATGACTGCATACTTGTTCAAAACAGGCATATACGAATTTATACATCCTCAAAACAGGTATATACATGTGTTTATACAAACATTTGCAAAATAGATCATAATCAATTAAATCAAGAGAGAGTATATTAGTTTTTTCTTAAAAATAGTTTTAATCTACTCTTATTCAGTGAAAATCTTTATGATCATGATCCTTTCATTGAATAATTATTTGTTGATAAGATCATACAAATAAATATTGACACCAATTTAGAAAATGGGTTTTATAAAACATTGCTTTTGAAATAGAACAACATTATATGGATAATTTATTCATGAGAAATTATTTGTATTATTATTTAAGTAGGTTAAATAATAACAAATAATAATGTGTTAAAGTTATAAAATTAAAAGGGGTTTAATTTTATAAACTTATGGATTAAAGAGTGTAAAGTTTTATAAAATTAAAATGGGTGGTGTAACAACCGACTTCTAGGTCATAAGACTTACCTTGCCGACCTGCATCATTTCCTGTTCAAATATTATTAATGATAATATCATTACTAATATTATTATTAACATTATTATTATTATAGCTATTATTGTCTTTATTGGTATTTCATGTGCCTTTTGTGATTATTTAACCTGATCAATCATTAGTTAGGGAAATCTTAGTGTCCCGAGAAAGTTAAATAGTCACCCTTGCAAAATTAAATCATGGTTGAAAACAATTAAAGTGTGTGCCTACACACTAAAAATTTCGACTAACACATGCATATCCATGCATAATAATTACCAACTAACTAAATTTTACCATCTAAAATATTACCCAATACTACACTACACTACAAATAATACTACATAATATTATTAAACATTTAAATAAAAAATTAAAAACCCCCCTCACCAGAGGCCAAATCGGCTGCCCCCTCTCCTCCACTCTTCTCCCTTCTACACCACCACCCTTTTCCACCTATCCCATTTCATGCAACTCACACAACACTCCACCCCACTCCCATCTCTTCCCCTCTCTCCCTCTCGGTTTCCCTAACCGAAACACACACAAACACACACACACACACACACACGCAATATCCTTTCAATTCCCAACCATTTTTTAAGAAACACAACAACATACCCTCGGCCAAGCTCAAGAACTGCAAAGGTGAAGTTTGTGTGCTCTTGGGTACACGGTTCTTGCTAGTTCGGTCTTCTCCAGCCTTTCTCTCGATTCTCCAGCTTTGTCCAAGGAGTTCCACGCCATCCATGACCTACTACACGCTCCAAATCGTGAGTTACATCGAGTGTAAGCTTCATGTCGCCTGGTTTTAGTTATTTCACGTGTGTGTCTTCGTTTTTCATCCAAAACCTCACCATTCTCATATCTAACAGAAACTTGCTGCTACAACCCCGTTCTTGAAGAGCTTTTCACGTCCTTGAAGGTACCATACTCGTAAGCATGTCATTCTATAGGTGTAACACGATCTACACCTAGAAAACCCTTTTTCGGTTGTATTTACACCATCCAACTTGCACAACTTAGAACCATTCAAAAATAATCATGTAACCTGCTCAAATGGGTCTTCTAATCTCCTAATAACCTGCTTCTAAAATTTCAAAAGGTTTGATTAATGTTTAATCACAAGTTATGACATTTAACACATGTGTAATAGATGAAAATGGTGTAACACTATAGTTTCCATCATATTCTTATTTGAGTTGATGAACCCGTGAGGTTGAAATATAATTTCAGTAAGTTTTGGATGATTTTGGGTATGTGATGAGATGTTACAGGCTGAATATATAAATGTCATAGACTTGTAAGCTATTTGGACATATTTGGGGACCCGAAATGTGGTAAAGCAACTTTAAAACTATAAAACATGGATTTTAACCATATTAAAAAGTATTACAGGCTCTAAAAGGGTTAACAAAGTATTTGGGTAGGATATTTTGATTAAAAAGTCAAAGAATAGATTAAATTGAATTTTTAGTGAAAAACAGGTTTTAACCGGGTAACGTTTGGAAGATAATTTTAGAAATGAGGGTATAACACCAAAATCCATGGAAATTATATTATTTCAGTAATTTATATGCTATATGATCTAAAATAATTGAAAATTGGTCAAGCGAGCTTTTAACGAGTCAAATTCGGTTAAAAACACATTTAAACGGGTAAAACTTAAAAGGTTCACTTTCACCTAAAAGGAACTTGAAATGCATATCTAAAAGTTTAAAAACCTTATATAAAGTCATTAAAATGATATTTAATGAATCTAAGATCATTAATATAGAAATAAACACTTAACCGTTAAAAACCTTCGGTTTTACCGTAACCGGTAACGGGAGACATGAAATTTATAAACTGGAAATTAAATTCTGAAATTTTGGTCTAAAATTACTTAAAATCAGTTACCTAAATCTAAGAAACTAATATTTAGCCATAAAAGTGATTTAATGCTAGAAATCAAACTTTGGGGTACAAATTGTAAATTTTGAAACTTGGAGGACTAAACTGTAAATTTTTGACAAGCTTCTATATACCGACCCCTTGAACCAAGAATCACTTAAAAGACTCAAACTAACTTATATAAGTGATTTAGCATAGAAAATCATGTATTCTTTCTTAAGAAACCCTAACTTTCTATAAAAGGAAACTTTTTATATAAGGACTTAGTAATTCAAATGCTAGTAAGATTTTAACCACATGACACATATTATTCATCTCCATAACCCAAGAATTAGTGGATTAACACTTAAATCTTATTGATTAGGGTGCTAGATTTGAGACTTTTTCCCGGCACACGCAGTGACCCATTTTGCTTGAATTCTAAGGTGAGTTCAAGAGTTTCCCTTTTTACTACTGTTTTTGGGATGAAGCATGCTCCTTTTAATCTGAACTATTTTGTGCTATATTATGATGCTATATGTTGTGGTATTATTGATACCTGCTGATACTTGTATCATAGTCATTAATTCTTTTGTGAACTGCTTGTTTATATGGGTAGATCTACTTGGGGAATCCCCCACACACAGTGCCTTCCGTGATGAACGGGAAGGATATCACTGAGATCCTACGGGGTCATTTTTTGCATGTAACAGGTTTTATAAGATACTATGGTGGACCATCCGGCAAGTACGGCCCACTGGTTTGAGGCTCAGTTCTCCCCAAGGGGATTGAACCGGTAACATAATTTTTGAAGAGGCTAGCCGGGGCTGAGTGCAGGGTTGATTGTGATCCCCACAACGATGATACTATGACTTTTAAATAAGTGTGGATTCTAATGAATCCTGGTTTTAAACTTTAAGCACTTGAATTCACCAACTTTTTAGTTAACACATTTTCTTTTGAGCATGTTTCAAGTAATCCATGAGTGGAGTCTAGCCGAGTAGAAGACTTTGACCTAGCACCGTGAGCATGGCATTGGTCTGTCCTTGTCTTGAAACATTTGAACAATTTTTAATCATTGTTATTATACATTCTATCCTTATGTTGGATGTACAATTTAATTTGAGGGCTAGATCTATTTCTAGCCCAGGATTATTGTTAAACATTTAATGCCATGTAATGTTCTCCCCCTTTGTGCTCTTATGATGGTTTGTTTCCGCTGCCATATGTTGTTGCTAGTCTGTGATGTCCCACCCTACCTAGGCCTAGGGTGTGACAGATTGGTATCAAAGCCAAAGGTTGTAGAGAAGTTGGGAATACCATAGTAGACCCTAGGCTACAACCCTGATACATTAGGACCACCCCTATGGAAAGTGTTAGGATGATCGGGTTGGGTAAATTGATGATTACACTTGATCAACGTAATCATGAATTTACCGGACATGTAAATTCTAGCATGGACCTTAGGTCGTGTTTGGACCCTTCTTTGGTTGAAATTGTGTGCTCTAAAGTTTTCTTTGTGTGGTCTAAGAGTTTTATTTAATAGAACCTCTTTATTTACTTGTTGTTGTCATTTGACGAGACTATTGATTTCTAATACTATTACTCATACTATTGATCACTGATTCCACTTCTATCAGTACTATAAGTACTGCTACTATTACCTATACTATTACTACCATGAGCTATGAGAAATCAAATTACTCATGATGATTTTACAGGTTATCCGAGACTATGGCAGGAAAAGGTAAGGTGCCAGCACACCCAACCCACAAGACTACTTCTATAGGGAGCAACTTAAGGATCACTCCTTGGACTGAATACGAGGCTTACCTCAGGAGGTGTGGACACCCTGGATTTCTATCTGCGACTTCAGACAACTCGGAGCCATTAGAGGACTCTACTTCGACGTCCCCATCCAGGAGCCGAACGCGCTCCAACTCACCACATGTCGTTGCACCCACTCACTCATCTCTCCTTCCTTTCGGGGACAGGGGTGCACGGACTGTTACCCGCCTCTGAAAGAATGTTAGACCGGGAACCTCAGTCTATTTCAGGATGCCTCCTCCTCCGCCTCCACCGGTCAGGAGACCGATACCGACCCCACAACCATTTGATCCACCCCGACACCAACCACTCGACGAGCACTGGATGCCACCTTGGTACAGCATGTATGACGGCCCTAGTGTACTGGCTAGTGACCGCTACTCCCAGTCTAGTCGTTGGGCAAGTGATGCAGGTCCCTCCAACGTTGCACTAGACGAGATATGGAGGACCGTCCGTTGTTAGGATATGACTATCCAGCACGCCACTCGGACCTCACAATCTGCCCAGTTTCAGGGCATGATGCCCTCACATGGGGTACAACAGTTGGAGCAAGAGAAGAAAAAAAAGAATGTAGGGTGGTTGGGATGGTTGAAAAAGAAATGGATGTGAAAGTCTAGTGGAAAATGAGATTATCTGTCTCTGAGACAGTTGAAGGAAAAAATTTCTATTATTAACTGATACTATTAATATTAATTATTATGGGGGTAACAGTACCTTCCAAGTTGTGAACCATGACATATATTTTATTTTAATCTCTATGATGGATTATTTTATGGTGGTTTGAGAAACTATTGCTATCTGATACTAACCTTGCAGGGTGAATTGACATGGAGTATGTAGCTCCGCAAGCTTGAGGGAAACAATTTGGTTGTTCGGGGATGAACCTCCACAACCGTGTTTAATGAAACTATTTATTATGTCATGTTGTTCGTATATTATGATTTTGTGCAACTATTGGCGTGACGTTTAGAGTAATCAATGTGTTAGGATAATCAAAACCTATTATGTGATGCTAAATGAGTTGCTTGTCTTGAAAATAGAATGCCGCCAAGACAAGGAGCCCGTGTGGTAGGAGAGGAACAGGCAGAGGCTCGCGAGGAGCCTGGGCGAGAAGGAAATGAACCACCAACCCCGCCAGTAAACAATAACCCGGGAAGTGACGAAAGAATTGCAAACATCGTGGCACAACAAATCGCTAATGCCATACCCACCATCATTTCCCAGATCAACACGGATCGGGACAACGCCACCGGAAACGGGGAAGATCACCAAGATGACACCGATGAAATCCGGACTGGGTGCTCGTATAAGACGTTATGGCTTGCAAACCCAAATATTTCTATGGCACTAAGGGTGCTATCGAGACTTACCGCTGGATGGACGAGATCGAGGCGGTATTAGACATAAGCGAGTGCAAGATGGAGCACATGGTAGGATTTGCCTCCCAATCTCTGAAGGGATCAGCGCTTGAATGGTGGAAAACCATCATTCAGCCCCGAGGAAGAAATGCTACAGGCCATATGAGTTGGGCCGAGTTTAGAGAATTAATGATTAACAAGTACTATCCGATCAACTAGCTGGAGAAACTAGAATCTGAATTCTTAGGCCTAGAGATGAAAGGGCCAAACTACATCGAGTACATCAACCGGTTCCTAGCCTTGTCTAGATTGGTGCCCCATCTAGTGACACCAGAAGCCAAAGGTGTAGCCCGATTAATCTGGGGGTTACATCCTAGGGTTCGAGGAATAGTCCGATCTTCCAGGCCTACGACCCTACAAGCCGCAGTGGATCTCACTAGTAGCCTAACTAATGACCTTGTAGCAGTAATGGGTCGAGCAGGAAGGCAGGTGAAGGTATGAGGTGTGAAGATCAAGGTGGAAGGGCACGAAGGTTGTATGTAGGCACAAACCCTTATTGCACCAAGTGCAAATTGCACCATCAAGGGGAGTGCAACCCAATGCCCTGTTTTAGGTGTAAGCGAACCGGCCACTTGATCAAGGATTGCACATTCATGCCAGGTAAGCAGTGTTATGAATGTGGAGTCCCTACCATATGAGGAACAAGTGCCTCAAGCTGGCAAGAGATAAGGAAGCGAGACTTAACAAGCCTAAGGGACGGGCATTTGTGATAGGACCAGCTGATGCTCACAAGGAACCCGATATGGTCAATGGTACGTTCCTTATAAACAATCGTCCTTGCAGGACCGTTGAAGGCTTGCAATTTACAACACAACAACACAATAAGGAGAGTAACTCAAACTCAATCAAACAGTGAACTAGATTAACCACACAGGATGATACTAAGAACACAAGTAATTATATGAGACAGAACCAAAAGAACACAACACAAGGAAATGGTTTTTCAAGATTGCAGTATATTGCTTTCTCAGGTTCTATTACAAGCGTTATAAAGTATATCTTAAGTTAC
>BJCM01062780.1:0-23014 GCA_018326385.1 Flaveria bidentis | reverse complement strand
TTATATTTGGCTGGATTGCAAGCATTCGATGTGCTTCTTAGTGAACTCTCACTCGAATGTGTTATATATGTTAACGAAGGTTCTTGTGGTAGTAAAACCATTGAACCAGATTTGATTTGTGTACAACCATTTGATTAATACACAGTGTGAAGATTTTTTTTGTGTCTACATCATGGACTCACCGGCTTTATGCTGACGTATATTTTGAACATGTATTTCAAGAAACCCGTAGACGCCCTACTCTCTAAATTACTTGCTGGTAGTTGAGTAACGTGTGAAGAATTTTGAAGTTTTTGATGATCCTAATATTTTGCGGAGGTTTGAAGGTGTTTTAGAAGACTTATTATGAAGATTAAATTTTAGCTTATCTTATAGACTATTTTTGTACCTAGTAAAACTTAGTGTTACTCTACATTATAAAAATAGATTCAATTATAAATATATGTAAGCTTTCCACTGTAAGACTATGCCAATCGGTCACCTCAGACCCTGTTTTGATGGGGTGTGACACTACTAATCTCTACTTCTTATTGTGCTTAATCTAAATTGATTAATTAATTACAACTGCCATCGCATTTGGCCATCATGGCATGCACATATACATTATATAAGTTTCTTTTTCATATATGCTGAATAGACAGCATTCTATCAACTAGTATTATCGGGTCCAAACGAGACAGAATAGTGGCATTGCTTGAGGCAGCACACAGATAAACTGATTGCAGTCAACGAACATACCTTTGACTTACGAAATGGATTATCCGATGAATCCATATAGGCTATAACTCTACGTTGATCCTAAAAGATCTCGAATTTCTGTTACAGATGGAAAGTTTTCGCCTGGGTAGACCTTGGCAGCAAGTTGAGCAAAACTATCATACTTGTCCAAAAATTCCTTCTGTTAAATGTCAGTCAAGATATATGGTTATTTTATCTGATTAGTATCAAGAAAAATCTTATATCTTTGAAAGCAAATACATTTGTATTGGTGATTTTTATTTCAAAACCACTAGGATGATGCACTCACAAGACATAAAGCCAAAATACCTTGCATTTATCCCATAGTGTGGGTATCAGTTCCTCGCATGTCATGTTCTTCATCAGTTTCTTATGCATTGCAGTGATGTGTTTGTCAACCTATGTGAAAAACTAGTCTCATTAAAGTATCTCTAAATCTTAGAAGCAGCGATTTGTTTTAAAGTTTTGGTAGTGTCACTCACCCCTGATAAATTGGATTTTACCACCTTTCTAAGATCTGACTTTGACGATCCAACTTGGAATTGGATCTGTAATTATCAAAGAAAACATTGGGTAATTACAAACCAGGGTTATGAAAATTAAACTATTTAAGTGGGAAGAGATAGAAATGAATATCGAAATTGACCTCCTCTGGAGCATTAGTTAACATCATGTCTTCAATTCTTTTAGCAAACTGGAAAAGACGCTCAAATTGCTGCAAATTATGGTAACCAAACTCACCATTAGCATACACTACAACTAACTTAAAACAAAGTTATCAACAAATAATATGACATGTTATAGTGCTATACATGTGTTACTTACGTAATATATAACCACACTGATATGACGTGAGCAGGATTGTTCATATGATTCACTTGCTTGATGATAGAATTTAGCTAAAGTCGGTACACAATTGGCCAAGTCATACAGGCTGCATAAAACTGCTTCTCATCAGCATGTAATGCAATCATGGTTAAGAAAATTGGTACATTGCATTGAAGTTATTAAATTTGAATAAATTATAGTAAAGTAATCCTACGGGTTAAAAACTATTAATACCTGTTCTGGAATGCAGCATAGTTTTCTAAAAGAAAAATATCCGAGTGTTTTGGGTCTGCCTGGGAAATCTTTTCCAGAGTCACAAACATTATACCAATCTGTCAAAAAAAATCATCACCAGATTAGCTTCAATGATGCTACACACAACTACACCAGAGAGAAAACAATCTGGTTTGTTTCATTTTAAATAACTGAACATATTAGTAGGTAGTTGTTATCAGACTAGTAATTAAGTGCTCACAATTTTCATATATGCCTGATCAACTAAATCCCTGGATTGTCCCTGGATATACTGTTCCATGCGGGTGGCAAGCAATGCGAATCTACACAGAAGCAATTCACCAATTGGATATTGTATAACAGTAATTGATACCAAGTCTAAATATACTGATGATTACTTAAAAACATGAACAATTTACCTAGGTACAAATGACATGACACCAGTTTGTTTGACGTTTTTGTCGTTTTTTTCTATCTGGTGACGAGCTTCGTCTACGAACTGCAATTTAGGTTACAATTTGATTGATGAATATACGCCAATATGTATATAATTTTAATCTTATGGTGATTAACATAATAGTTTAAACTTACCCGAGTAAACAGTGTACCAATTTTATCTTCCATAGCATCAAGTAAAAGGCTTACATATCCAGCTGTTTCTGCTTTTAGATCTGAAATATATCGCTCTGTTATACCATGCAATGATATGCATAGCAAAGGATCAATCTTGTGGGCCCAATCTACTGTTGCATAAAAGTCTTCCTGAAAGTCCACAAAAATATAACAACTTATTAAACTCAAAAAACCGAGCATTGTCCCATGTACAGTTACAGTTAAACATTTTATAATTACTTGTATCCCATCTAGCAAATCACGAAGTGACTCATTTAATGCACCCATGTCCATTGGACCTACATAATTTAGATAAACAGCTCAAGCAAGTATGTATAGCATGAGTATAAAGAACTGCATGTGACATGTAATATCACTGATAATATTACCCCTGTTGCTGTCATTTTCATCCATCTCCGTCATGCCTAAATCATCGTCATCATGAATACTTGGTGGATCAGGTGAAGATACTTCAAAGCGCATAAAGAGTGATAAAAATGAACTCTGCAGTTTCAGAAGCAATGATGGTCTAAGCATAGACAATGGGAGAAGAAAAACCTGAACCTTTATCCAAAAACCAAAAATGTGTGTGGGCACGTGTGTATGTTAACGATAATTTTGTTCACACCTCTTCAACAAGGAGTGGGACAAAAGCTGCTAGCATTTTGGAATAAGCTTCAGAAATCAGTGAAGTATCTACATTTTGGTTGGGGGCGGTGGGACCTTCAAACCATACACTTTGAACTTTTGGTGGTTTGGTACCAGCCCGTAGCTCATTAGCAAATTCACGAGTCTGTAAATAGATCACAAAAAAATCAAAACCAATAATAGCAAATCAATTTGGGTTTTGAAAATTTTGTTGCATGTACATCCAGATTTCTATTATCTCATCAAACATGTTGCAAAAGAAATTTCACAGGTTTATACATTTTACCTCACGACGTAGAAGTTGATTAAAGGAGCTACAATATGTTTTCCTCAAAGGAGCCAGGCTGTTTTTATCCAGAATCTGTAAGTGCATCATATGTTACTTAGTGATAAAAACAAAAATTTATAAGTAAACTAAACATTGTTTATATTTTATTATTGAAGTTTCCATGTAATTTACCTTCAGGTGATGCAACAGGAGAGCATATGTCTTGCATTTATTGTGAAGATCAGCATGATCAGGCTTCTTCAGTTGCCCACGCTGCCCATTGTCAAAATACCCATAAAACTCTGGTTGATATGTGTAAAGTGAGTGTAGAAATTATAAAAAAAAGGAACACACACACACACTATAAGAAACAAACCTGAGAGATGTTTCTTTTATCATTCATCATAGAATCTACCAAGTGAACAAAATAGTCTCTTAAAAATGCACAGGCTCTTCGAACAAAAGTCAACTTTGTTATCTCAAGGAATGCCCTCTTTTCCTTTACCTGTGGCAGAATATGCATAAAATATTACCACTTTCCACATCAAGAGAAGCATTACTGCATTATAACATGGAAAAGTATAAAAGATTAATGAATATACTGCTCTAGTTGTTGTATAGCTGGGATCCAAAGCATCAAAACCACACAAAGCATTTCTTAGCCATTCACATGCTTCAATATATTTACGCAGATGTGTCTCATCAAAGGTGCCTTCAGTTAAACAATCCGAAATCTGTAATGGATACAATCTTAAATTATGATCATATATATGATTGAATTAGTTAAATACAGGATTTGAAAATAATCTACCTCTGAAGGGATGTGCAATTTTTCAAGAAGAGCATCTAGTTCCGCAGCCAAAGCTTTATAATTGAATGATTGCATTTCCAGCTTGTTATTGCGTGTTTCTATCTGTGCACACAATTTGAAAGTCATCACTAAGCTATAAATTATAATACTTGACTGGCATGTTTATCTTAGAAATATGAACTATTATAGCACGATGTCCATACGGCCTCAATGTCCTCTCGCATATGTCTGAGCTTCACATTGAAAAGTGCCAACCATTCATCCATATCTTCAACACAAATTGTGGCTGACTCAAGTCCCTGCAATACCTGTGGAATTATAAAGCATAAGGCATGGAGAACACCATATGGTGACTGTGCTACATGAACGACTATGAGTTAATAGTTTTAAAATGCATGAAAGATGATGAAATCCACTTAAAATATATAAATGTAATGGAACAATTATATTGTCTTATATTATGCGTGATTTACCTCGTCTACTAAATGCTCACTTTCCAAAATTGCATGCACATTTGCTGCTTCTAAAGCATGTAGTTCCCGTTTTAACCTTTCAGAAAAGACTTCTGCTTCCCCAATGCCCATGACGTATCTGATCACAATGCCATTGCCAAAATTATTGAGACATAAAAGACATTTGAGTATTTAAACAAAAAAACTTATCTTATAATGTATCATTATTAATATCTGGGTACAGATAGTGCCAGCTATATCTAAATGCAGGCAGGTAGTATAAACAAATACACACACACGTACGTGTCTAGAAGAACTTCCATTTCCTCTTCTTCTGCTTGTGACACAAGATCATTTCCAACTGTAACTGAGGCATCATCTTCTGAGAGCAGATCTCTAGAATGTCCATCTGTTAAATTCTGTTGCTTAGACACTGCTGATGTATGTTCCTATAGAAGTAAAAGCATTATGGCAATAAATGATATAAACAAAAAACAGAGTTAGAATAAAGTGATCAAAATGTGGAGGTCTCTCAAGGGTATATGTCTAGGTGAAGACTATATAGTCAAATCAAACTAGACTTATTGCTAGCCAATGTCATGGTTTCCAACCTCTTCTTTCTCAATGATAGATCAAACTACTTACATCCTAAAGTATTATACAAATCGGTCTTCTAGTGACATATATGTTTATACATAAATAATAGTACTAGAAAAATTCGGACGCACCTTAGCCCAAAGAGCTAACTCCACAACATCAATACCGACAACTTTCGGTACTTTGCAGATATGAAGAATACAGACCAACAGACGATTCCTGGAAATCATAACATGTAAAACAATTATACATGTTTATAATACTAAAGTCTGAAGTAAATAGAACAGAGATTAATTACCTGTCATCAAGATTGCGCATGGTCCATTGAATAGGAGCTACTCTCTGGTTTCTAAGATTATCAAAACCCTATTGGCATATTAGAGCATGAAGCAAGATACAGAGCAACCTCTATAAGAGAATCTAATACTTAGCTTCTTAAAGGCAAGAGAACTTGTAAAAAACTTTGTGGATATGAAAAAAGATTCATTACCAGCATGAACGTGCATCCACTGGGGTCACTAGTTAATACCTCCACCTTTCCAAGATTCTTCAGCTTGTATATTTTTGCTTGCTACAGACGTAAGGATTGGCCAAAATAATTTAAATATTATGACTCTCAATTAGCAAAGAAATACACATCTAACAGATGTATTTAAGATGGGGAAAAGCCTCCAGACTCAGAATTTATTGTACAGAATGTAAGTACAACAAAAGTGAAGATAGAGATAGAAACAACGAAAGTTATGGTATACACCTCAAGAACACTGTCATCCGTATACTTTAAGACGCGGAGAAATGCCTTACTTCGTTCACCTTTATCTTTTGCTGCATAAACCACAGATAGACAGAGATGAGATTTGTAAGGAACATCCATAATTAAGTGATCATATTGTTAATTTAGAGCATCCATAATGAAAGAGGGAAAGCAAAAGCTACTGAAGCAAGCAGCCAACATAACCAAACATGTAAGATTGGAGTCATAAAGCAATAAGGAACATGTAATACTCCACACTATTTATTTTTTTAAAAGTACAAAGAAATAGCCATCATTGCAACAATGACAGAGGGGCTTCTATGAACTCGCTATGTTTCAGTTTCTCTTATAATCATCTTCCATATCACAGAACCTTTTTTTTCAAATAGTCCATCAATGACCAAAAAGTTCCATCACTCCTACACTAATAATACATCTTCATTAATTCATCTCCAGTTTCAGTGATTGAATACTTCAATTACTAAAACATTAAGAATAAAATCAAGCAGAGCACATCACTGCATCACACGTGAATCTTTCAATCATCATCTCCAACCGAGTTTACCGAACTAGGAAGTTCCCTAAAGCATCAATTGTAACACGTAGTAGCACCAAATAAGCAATGTTACGACTTACTACACACTCATTACAGCAGTATTACTAACAATAGATAGATATAGAGTGTTGGAAGTTTGTAATTTGAATGATAGACGTACGATCGAAAGAAAGTGATGGAGAACTTACTGGTGATGGCAAGAACCCTAGGTTTAGCCATCTGGCCTTTGCCAATTTTTCCTTTACCCCAAGCCCCCTTGCTTCTCGCAACACGAATCGCCATTACAACCTTCTGTTTGGTGCCTTCAATTGCAGCTTCACAGGCTCGCCATAGCTCCTTTTCATTGGCGATCGATTTCGCCATTTTCGCCAAGCTCTCTGAAAAGTATAGATTTGTTCAGATATTTCGATATATAGATGAAGAGAGAGGTCGTAAGCAAAATCAATCGAAGAGATGAAGACCAATTCAAAAGCGTCGTCTTCATATGACAAGAATGAAGAATGATTACGCCAGATGTACGGATACAAGTTGTTCTTCATCAACTGTTTGCGACTCCATGCACGTATCGATCGATGGTTTTAGTTTATGTAAATTCCAAAATTGGTCCCTGAACTAATCACATGTTTTCATTTGTGTTCTTTAATGTTAAAAGTATGTTCTAACTTCTAGCTTTTTCTTTTGTTCCAAATACTAGCAAAGTCGCTCCAAATCAATGGAAAACTACATGAGGGTTCATGTGATTTGCTTGGATTTCGGAATTAGTTTTAAAAGGAGTTAGTGGGATATGGGTCGACTTGTTGCATAACGTCTTCAACCAAGTCAGTTGTCGATCAGTTGGTGTACTAGGTTAGACCAAAAGCGGAACTGATGGATTGTTTGACAACATCTAAATCAGCCTCTAAATTGTTCAAATGTTTGAATGGTTCAGCATTTAATGGGTCAGCCTGTTTGTTTCGCGAGCAAATTTTTGAATGGTTCAAACATTTGTTTCTAAATAGTTAAACATTATACTAATACTGAATAGTTAAGATGTATAATGCTTAATGGTTAAGACATCTTATCTGAAGTGGTTAGACATTTGCTTTTGAATAGTTAAGCGATATACTAGCTCTTAATGGTTCATCACATATTTCAGACCACTGTTTTCGAGACCGGACCGGCCAGTCGAACCGGTCCGACCGGGAAGTGGAGTGTGGGCCGAACTGGTTCAGGGTAGTTCGTTTGGGACTGGTTGGACCGGCCAGGTCGGACCGGATTTTGACTTTTTTGGATATTAATGGAAGAAAACGAGAGTTTAGACATAATATTATTGTTAAGTTTTATATATAATATAAAATAAACACATAAACTACTTATATTGCATTATATGTATAATTATATATATATATAATATACTATATATATAATTATGACGTCATCCAGTTTAAATCCGGTCCAACCACCAAACCAGTAAGGCATCCGGTTCGACGTCCGATCCAATTCTGAAAACAGTGGTTCAAACCTCTTTTAGAATTTGCCTAAGAGGCCCTGACACCTATTCATCTTAAAATGATTCAGAGTTCAGCCCACATGTTGTTCGTTGGATAAACTAATTCTAAGCATGGCTAACTGCCTAAGTTGGTAACTGTATGGTATCGAATATGAGTTGCTAAGTGGCACAATCGTTCATGGTCTGTCACGGGCCGATAGGCAATTCTAACCGTCCAGATTATGAGTTGCTCCCTTCTATTCTTAAAACATCTTAAGTAACAAATTTGGTAATGACAGTTTGACTCGTTAACACCAATAGAGATTGAAGTTGCTTATTACATAACACAAGGTATATCTTTTATTTGAGAGCATTTTTAGAACGTTTACGATAACCGAGATCGTTTTTTAATGTTGTGATTAAATCAACTCATGCAATTCTTATTTATAATAAGGGCAAAAAAGCTAATAAAACAATAAAAATAAAAACATTAAAAAAACTATCAAGATAACAGCTAGCTGCAGTAAAAAAACAATTTTCCAGCAGTCAGATCCAGTTTTGAAATCGGGTTCTTAAACCGGGTAAAGTCCAGGTGGTATCTAGAATACTCAAACCGGTATGAAACCTACAAGTGAGTTAAGTTGGAACAGGGTCTTGTTAAAACCAGTTTGGCAATCACGCCTGGCTTGAAACCGATTTTTCTTTTTTGCTATGCCTAAAAAGTAAAGAGTCTAATTGAGACTCTGAGAGTTGGGACTCTAGAAAATCCCATATAATGAAGATATGGACTTTAATAATCCAATAATAAATGGTTGAGTTTTTAAGCCCAGTTAGAAACAAATGGGTGCCATAAGTCACAACTTTATTGTGCATTTATCCTGCTCAAACTTGTCACAAATAGAAACTGCATATAACTGCAACAATCTACCCATTACAAGGGTCCCTTTGGTCTTTGCAGACACTTCAAATATTTAAAAGATAATCAATACATAGTAATATGACCACTGACTTGTTTAAAAAATAGATCAAATCTTGACGAGATTTTTCAAGGTGCAAACGGGAAACATTTACGTCCCTTAAAACCTTAAATCGTCAAATGGCATACAGAATAACAGAAAACTGTGTTAATCATGAGAGCTAAACTGAACAATCTCATAGAACCAAAGGCGCATGAATGAGCGCAAAACATAGATATGTGCTTTCATAATACTACCACTGTGAAACCATAGGACTGCAGTAAGGTACAGGAAGTTTCAATATAAGACTCATCAACAAAACCCGTAGACCGTCCATGAATATGTACTGCTCCAAGTGAGTGGCAAGCAACAACAATTCTACATAGAAGCAATACGATACAATTGAGAATAAATTAAATAATTGGTACCACTGCTGAACATACCTCAGAAATGCAACATATGTCATGTGTAGACCAATTACGTAACTTAAATAATACGCCTCAAACCTGCAAATGAAACAAATCTTACCAATAGGAAGATATCCTTGAAATAAACATGTTTAAGTAACTTCATCGACAACCATAACCCTAAAAAAGAATAAAAGGAGTAAACAAATCAACAGACCTTAAGTTTTTCTTGGCAGGTAACTGAAAGAGCAATAGCCATACCATCCACCATACAGTTTTGCTTGGCAGGTAACCGAAAGAGCAATAGCCAAACCGAAAGAGAAAAGGAGCAATATTCAACCACCTAATATTTACTTTTTAATACATCTCCAGTCCCATTTGCACCTAACCTGATCAGAGGGGCGAACCTACATCATTCTTAGAGAAAGGCCCTCACCTTGCACCTACCTTCCCTCGCTTGAGTGCCTAGGCGTGCACTTTTTGCACTTTTGATTACCATGATTAAAAGTATGGATAAAACACCCTTTTTGCTCTCTTAAGTCTTATCAATAGGACTCCTTGTCTTTACAGGATTTGATGATTTCGTGTGGTTGTATAGGAAAACTTTCCACTTTTGAGTTCCATGCGTTGCTTCAATGTTCCAATGGTACCTGTAAACGAGTATGTATGGTGTTTTCCTCTTCCTAAACTTTAATGAATTTAGATGGTCACCATCTAGAAGCAAATCTCCAAAAGGTAAACAAACATACCCCAGAATATTTCACTCATAGGTTCTAAGGATAAATCTCTAGAAGGTACATCTTGTAATTTTGTCCATATACAAGAAAAAGCACAATGTTGCAAAAAAAAGTTATAAATAAAGAACGCCATTAGAGACAATATACTTAAAAGGATGAGTAGGACTAAGGACCAACTAATTATTTTACATGGAACAAGATGAATAAGAACACCATGAAAGAATATGAACTCTCAAATCAATTATAAACTTGTTACACAAACACAAGAATGGCGAGACAACAAAAAACTACCTAGATTTGGTAAGGCCTATACCGACTAGGCAGTATAAGTTACGATTTTACAAATAATAAATACTATAAGGAGCTTCTACAAAGGCATGTTTGACAAAAATACTCCAACACAGACTAACAAGATCAATGAATAACGATAACCAGCTAGTGTAATTTCCATCAACCTAAAGGCTTAGCCTTGCGTATATGACCCATGCTATTCACAAGATCTTTCCGTGTGCAGACTGAAAACATATTAATGTTCTTTGGCGCCTTCAATCGCCATAGAACATATGGAAAACTAAGTTGATCACGAGAGGTAAACCTAACAACCTCATTGAACCAAAGGCACATGAATAAATTAGTCACCGGAGTATGCTCTCTCACAATCACAGAAGCCTCATTCAAAGCTGCACAAAAATAAAAACAGAAGATCATACATTTAAATTGCTACATTATGCTATCATGTTAAACGACTTGATTACTCTATACCTTTCTTGCCATTAAATCTCTTATCTTCAGGGAGGCCATCATGCTGGTATTGAGTGATTTGTACTTCCACTTCTTCTGGGGTGGCTTTGTTCTTCTTAACTACTGCCTTTGCCTCATCATACACACTACTACGGGCCCCATGTTCAGAAATTGCAAGCACAGATTTTGAGCGCCATAAAAGTGCCTCAATTACCCCTAATGGGTCTCTCCTAAATTGGGATTTTGAATCTACCCATATGGAATATCTTGCATTAGGAAAGAGACGATGTGCTAGCATCTGATAACAACAGCATCAATCAATACCCATATATGTTACTTTAAAGCACTGCGGAAAAATAAAAAAATTACCTTTGGGATTTTTCCGTTCAGCCTCTGATCTCTAAAGGGAAGATTTTTAACAATAATAATGCGCCATTTGCCAATAAAACGATCTTTGTTAAATATATGTCCCTGTTCTTCCTGTGTTGCAAGAGTAACTTCATCCCAAAAAGCTACATAGCAGACCTGCATTAACCAATTATGTGAGATTAAAAAAAAGGGATTTTATATTGATATGAATTTTGCATTAGAATATGCAGACCTTCTGAAGTGATGCATCTGACATCCCAATAGGTTGATAAAGATCATCTCCACCACCAAATGCACAAGTAGAAACTACACTTTTGCATGTTTGCATGTAACTTTTGTCTTCGTCTGATATTATAAAACCTCCATTATCACTGTAGAAACCACAATGTACAGATGAAGTTTCATTCACCTGCATTATCAGTTATTGATAAATTAAAACTAACGATAATTACATGAATTAAAACTCTTTACTTAAGTCAAAAGAGGCTGTAACCTTAAAACTTTGCTCTCTCTGACTAAGAGTTTGATAACCAGTAAATAGATTAAACCTCGTGGTCCCCGACTCTTGTTGAGAATCTTTATCATAAGGTGTATTACTCTCTGACATATATACTACTTTCTTAATAGAAACAAGTGGATCTTTATTGAGGGGGAAATCAAGATGCTGAAGTTCTTCAGCAGGTAGGAGCTTCAAACAACCTGAAACGATTATACAAATGTTTTTCATAAAGTAGAATGCAGCGGTCACATGATCCTACGTGACTTCATCATAATTTATTCCCAATTAACAGCACATATTGTGATTTTCGAAAGGATGTTAGATCTTCTAGATCTAATTCCTTTCTTAGTGAACTTGAGATATCACTGACATTGATGAGTAAGATAAGTACAAGCACTTCATAAATTACTTTATCACATGTTTTTTGAGACATGGGAAGTTTTGGACCGACCTATATCTCTTATTATGGCCCGTTTATGTTTTCTTGTTCAACAAGGGTTAAACCCTATTCTGATTCTATTTATATGTCATCATGTACTTGCAAATTTCTCATCATGAGAGTTGAGAGCATAGCAAATAATTCCTGGTTGCAGCAGAGTAGATGTAGGTCAGATTAGACATTAGACCATACCACTATAAATCTTTGTCTCATGTTCGTTTATGTTCTGCAGCTGATTGTGTGATTGTGTGTGTTTGCAATACCAGAATCCCTAACACACAAATTAATTAAGGAATAAATGGGAGGTGATCTATGCTTTATAAAAACAGAGCATTAGAAATGGTGTGGTGGGGTGGATATAATCTGTGACTGAAACGTAGGATTTTGATGCTATCTAATGCTGCTGCTAATTGATTATGTAATAATTTGATTATGTGGGATATTAACTCTTATCAGATTCTGGTTTTTCTTTACATAATTGCTGTGGTTACGAAAGTGATTTAATTGAAAGACTGGTCAATATTTGAGCAGCTGATATGGATATATCACAGGTGCTCTTCTTTTGAATGCCGCGCATCACTGAAGCATGTGTTTATGAACAAAAAAATGTCATATCAGTATGCTCAACGCCACTATATTGCTTCCTTTAGGACTGCCATCTTACTGCCCCTGTATAATGCATTCACCCACGCTATTAGGTGGAGTGCTATACAAGGCAGAGGGTTATAAAACATGATAAAAACTAAAAAGCGCTCAAAGACTCAAAGTGATTAGGGCTGCTTGATCTGGATCATTTCAATCTGCAAACACATTAATTATCAATTACATCACTCAAAGTGATTAGGCATCTTGACTTCTTGACCAACTACATATTACATCACTCACCAAATTACCAATCACCCTTTTAGCAGGTTCCCATATGTGTATGTGATAAAGTCCATATTCCAACAATTGCCACTGAAATCATAAGGTTTGGCAGGCATATATATGTAGTTATGTACTCATCCTAATGCTAGTCAGAATAAAGGTATTTGTCATTAGCTTCTGATATATGAATTCAGAAAGACTTCTACAGTTTGATATTTGATATTTTCCATATTTTGTCCTAATAATCTAACAGATAATAACAATCAAAACTTAAGCAAACCACACTGTCTAATCAGCTAAATCAATCAGGTCTCGCCTCTAACAATACATAAGACTATGTAAAATCAAAAAAACAATTCAAATGTTTAAACAAATTAAAAATGACTTACGTGGAGCATCAAGGCGATTCAAGTTGCCCTCAGATTTCCTAGTCGGTGAGACTACTACACTAGGTTTTTTTTCACGGATAACAGGTTCCGATTCAATCGTTCTCGATCTCCACCCAATCTTCGAAGCCTCAAAAACGAGAAGTAGTAATGCAGTAAGAAAGAGTAATAGGGGCCACCATCTGGTTAGCTGCTTGCAAGTTCGATTAGCGAGTTCGCTTTTCCCTCTGAACTCCGATTTCCGGCGTTTTCGTCGTGGTCGGGACCGCATCCTGCTGCCGAATTCATCGGGTTGGTCGTCGATCACCGGAATCGATATGCTGTTGTTGAACATTTGGAGCAGTGATATCGTCGGAGATCTGTACACCGGTTGTGTGTTGATCTCAGCCCACTCCGGTGAAACTCCGGGTTATAATTTTTTTATTCGATTGGACTTCGGGGAACCGACTTTCGATCCTACATCTTAACAATTCTATTTCCATTGTTAACAAGTTTCATGTCTTACACTAACAAAGTTAAAATAATAAACATCGTATTTAAAAATATATGAGATTATGATATAGTAAAATATATTTAGATTTAAGAAAATGTAATCGTGATGTACATTTAAACGGAGATATTGTTTTGTAATAAGTAATCGCTCACTATAGTTGTGTTTGTTTTGTGAATATTGATATTTTAAAATGTTGTTTAAAAAATACAATGTTTAAAGTATTTTAATTTTAATAACGATTAGCCAAAGAATAAGTTTAATTTTAACTAATTTAAATCTAATTAAAATATTTTTGATGTAACATTTATTTCTTTTTATAAAAAACTTGCTTTGATTAACATGATAGTAAAATTGCATTTATTAAGAAAGCTATATTTATATACTAATTTGTAACTTTTATTTTAATAAAGATATGTGTTCAAATACTATGTGGACCTCCTAGAAAAATATTATGTGAATTATAGAGCTTTTGATTTATTAGTATAGATTTTTTTTTAGTAAACTTCCTTTTAATTCCCTACGAGTAAAGTTTTAATTTAATTTTTTTTCCTTCAGTGGGTTTGTAATATGTCAGGGGTTCAAACCTGACTTAAGAATGTTATTTTGTGATTGTGTGGTTTTTTTAAGGTGTTCCTAGTTGAGTTAGGTATGAAGTTCCATCTTGGTGTGGATGATTGACATCTCTTATCAAAAAGGTTCACTCAAATATTTAGGTAGTTTTAAATACCGTTTAAAATTTATTAACTATTTAATAACAATAAATTTGAAGTGAAATTTTGGTATTAACTATTTAATAGCAATAAATTTTGAGTGAATTTTTGGTGTAACTTCTTGTTGTAATCCTTGTTTGTTGTTTGTGTGTGTTCCTAACTTGTTATTAGTTATTTTTCCGGATGCAATCTAATGTTTAAAAAAATAAAAAAAAAGCTACCAATCACACAAATGTAAACATGTATTATAAGATATTGGTTGCTACATTAAGCTAATTCGTGATCATGTATTAAAATAAGCTTTGTCACAATGTGACATTAGATGCGGTTCCTTATCACATACATTTAAGTCTTACACTTCTGAGAAATAAATATAAACACATATAAAACTTGATCTACATACGTGTCATAGCTATAAGAATGATTTTTTCGACATAACTACAAATATATGTGTCACACCCCGACCGACGGCGAAATCATCGGGCAGACGAATGTGAAACGATTGTTCACAGCACATGTAACTAAATAAATTGTAATAATATTAAATATTTTTTTATTGAACATTACAAGACAATTTAAATAAACTTAATACAAACAAGGTATAAACAACATTATAAGACTTTCAATTAACTAAGTCCAAGTCTTATATGAGCACGAATAGATCTTCAAATAGTAAACCTGAAAAATGTTAAAAATAAAGGATCAACTTTAAAAATGTTTCAAGTTTAAATATTTACAAGTGTATGTTGATAAGATAAAATGTTTTATCCCAAAATAGTGTGAAATAATATAAAAAATGACAAGAAAACTCACATGAAAAACTCACGTGCTATAAGTTGTATTTAAGATAACAATAAGGAGATAAGATGGTTCCAATGATTCTTCATGATTCAACCTAATATTTGGTGTTTTAGGATAAGAATAAAGTTATGATTCAAGAGTAAATATGAATTAAGGCTTTATTTGGAATTTGGGGTTTTAATAATTAAACCAAATAAAATAAAATAATGCAATTGATTTGATTTAATAAAGATGGTATGAACCAATTAAAAATAAGAATGAAAGTGAATGATTCAATTATTTAATTTATTGAATTAACAAATATTAAATATAATGTGTGAAAAGAAATAATTAATTTAATAATTAATTATTTAAAATTTGATAGAGTTACTTAATTGAATTCTTATTTAGATCACTTTAAAATTATTTAAAATTATTTTATAAAGCTTTGCACTTTTAAATGATTTATTATAGTTAAAATCTTATAATACAAGATTTTAGTAATAAGAATAAAGTATAATATATTGTTTTATAAGTTTCAAAAGTTTATATAAAATTTCAGAGAATATTAACTAAATATGATATAACATGATTAGATAGATAATTAATTATTTAAATATTTATTTAAATAATTATTTATATAATTAAACATTTAAAGTATTTGTAATATGTAGGTTTGAAGAGTTTTGAAATAATCCAAGTTTATAATATATTATATTTATAACATATAAATAACTCAATAACATTTTTATAATCTTTTTGTTCTTTAACAAGTAATTAAATTAAAGAATTATAAATTTTAAAATATTTAGAAATTAACTTAATAATTTCCGAAATGTTTTAGTTAATAAAATAATATTTATTTAGAGTTTATTATTATATTAATAATTTTTCTGATTTAAAAAAATAAATAAAAACCACTAAATAGAAACATGGCAGGAGCAGGGTTCGAACCCCTGACCTGCCATGTGTAGGGTTTTGATGCTAACCAACTGGCCAAAGCCACATTCCTGTCTTAAAACACAAATTAATTGTTAAAAACCATTCTTCAAATAATCCCCAAAATCCTTATAAACCCTAGGATTGATTACCATCAAATTGAACTTCAATTCGAGCATGTTAACCAAATGAATATTAGGGCTTTGTTTTCCTATGTTAAACCGAGTATAATGATATGTGTAACTTACATTATTGAGTTCGAATTGATAATCTCAGGTTTAAGAACGAGTCGCGACGGGTGAAGGTTGGTTTGTGGTGATTGAGTTGATCATAATCAAATTCCTTTCGTATGAAGCTTCAGAGAGTGCTTATGATTCAAAGCCCTCACTCAATTTTAAGTTGAAATGCTTCGAAGATAGTTATCGACCAAGTTGCAGGTTCGAAAGGAAAGTGATGATCGAAATATTCGAATGAGGGATTTGTTTGTGCGATTGATGATGCATAATGGTTTAGAGGATCGATTAGAACGTTTCCCATCATTCAAACAGATGCAATTAGAATGGTTACAAGATCGATGGGTTAAGAATTTGAATTGATGGTTTCGGTTTTGATTTCTTGTGTTAATGGTCGAATAATCACAATTAAACATGGTTTTAAGTTCGAAACCGATGCATAATAGTTATGATTCGGTTTAATTGCATTCAATTCGATGTTTTATTGAGGATTGGTGGTCGCCGGAGGCGTGGCCGGAGTTTGGCCGAGATGCATGATGGGGAAAGGGGTTTGGTTTGGGGAAGTTACACCTTTGGTCCCTGTGGTTTTTGGAAGTTATTATTTTATGTTGGAAACTTTTGAATTAAGTTTTAAAAATTACAAAATTGGCCCCAAACTTATTAAACCAATTTATAATTAAATTTGTCTATTAAAACTTTAAAGAGTTTATAAATAAAAAGAAATAATTTATTAAATAATTAAAATTAAATCCAATTCTCATTACAACTTATAAACTTATATAAATTTATAAGTTTTGTAAAAACTGATATATAATTTTTATTTCCATGTTAGAACTCATAAATGACAATTATTTGTAAATTTATAACACTTTATTTTATAAATTATAAAATTATTATAACTTGTTTAAATGGTTTAATAAATGAAATATAAAAATAATTTTTTTATGTTGGTTTCATTTATAATCCATATGATTCATTAAAATAAATAAGTTTAATAAAGAAATTTATATCATATGAAAATTCAAAATGAATTTGAGCTCGGATTATAATTTGAAAATTGACGGATGTTACAATATGACATACACATACTACATCCACATACTCTTTACTCTTATTCTCTTGGTTTATTTTACAAATTCTTGCAAGAGGAAATTGAAAACTGAATTATTTTAGCATCAATAAAACAAGATGTTTTTTCGAAAGATTACAAGAAAATATAATTTAACATTACAAACCATATGGTTTTAGTTTTATTAAGAATGGTTAAGTTATATATATTCCATGAGTTTGTTTATAGGTAGTGTTTAATATAGTATAATAAACCATCTGAATGATAATGTAGTATCGCGAGGTAATGAAAAATACTTGTGTTTGGGTGATTATTAAAATTAATCACTTACTACATAAAAATTCTCCTTCCCTATAAACAAACTAAAATTATTCATTTTTCTTCCCCTTACTTTTTTTCCAATATATTCATATGTCACCCTTTTTGTTCTTGGCGTCACCACCGCCACCAACCATCACCACCACGAGTCCACCACTAACACCACCAACCGTTGTGACCACCACCCATCGTCATCAACAACAACCATCACCTTTGTATTCCATTCATTTTGCTTATTAAAATGATCAAAATAATGATTTGTTTCATTGTTACATGATAATTAAAATATATTGTAAAAATAAAATGATAATAATTCATTTTATTAGTTAGTCATTTTTTGTTCTTTACATTTTTTCATCCATTTCATAAGTATGGAGATATTTTTCATAAACTTTTTAGTAACAACTCAAAGAAAATCATACACACATACACCAGGTCATGAACAATCATCAAATACATCAATAGTATTATTTTAATCAACATGTTTTAATCACTACAATTTTCAATCCTTAATCATGGAAAAAGAAACTTCCACCAATTTTCAGGACTTATAACATTACTTTTCCTTGTTTTCTTTTGAAATTATAAATACAATTCTAGAACCAAATCCATTAACAGGCTGCTAAAGAAGACGAAAACCGTAATCGAAGAACATTCCACAAATGAAGTAAGCTTCAACATCAGCATCTCTTCTCCCATTCATGAATTCATATTCTAAAAGTCAAAAACCCCTTTTCCAAGATTTCCATCACCCAATCAATTCAACACCTCCTGCATCCCTTATATATAATATTATCATTACTGCATCAAACCCCCGTTTTCAGATAATCATCTTCCCCAAAATGCAATCTCAACCATCATCATCATCACCATCGTCGTCGTCGTCGTCGATACTCCATCGCCTGAAGTACATGCTGTCGGAGCACCCCACCGTCGTCGGATTCCGGTGGAGCCACGCCCAATCATGGGGCGCCACGTGGGCCTTCCTCTTCACCTCCATCTCCTTCTACTTCGCCGTCTCCGTCACCCTCCACCTCCTCCTCCTCCTCCTCCGCCGCCGCTCCCGTCCGATGCCGCTGGGCCCCATCCCCGCCGTGCACAGCCTCGCCATGTCCGCCATCTCAGCCACCATCCTTGCTGGAACCCTAACCTCCGCCGCCGCCGAGATCCGCCACACACGGTGGCTCTGGGGCCGTACGAGAACCCCAATCCAATGGCTTCTATGCTTCCCTCTCGGCACGCGCCCCTCAGGGCGCGTGTTCTTCTGGTCATATGTCTTCTACCTATCACGTTACCTCCACGTGTTCCGTACATTCTTCACCATATTACGACGTCGTAGGCTCTCCATATTCCACCTCTTCGTCAATTCCATTCCGATGTTAATGTCATTCCTCTGGCTTGAATTCTCACAGTCTTCTCAACTGTTGGAAATCGTCTTCACTTCATTCACGTATTCCATTGTTTACGGATACCGATTCTGGACGGAATTGGGGCTACCAACGGCATCATTTCCATTAGTGGCCAACATTCAGATCATCTTGTTGGGATTGAATTTCATCTGTCATTGTGGGGTGTTGTTTCTGCAAGTGTGGGGTGGTGGGTGCAATGGAATTGGAGCTTGGGTCGTTAACTCCGTCATCAATGGTGGTTTCTTGTTCTTGTTCTTGATTTCGTTTGTTAAAGTTCGTTGGATTCGTAAAAAGGCGATGGAATCAATGGTTACTAATGGGAAAATTGATTGAGTTATGGACCATAACTTATGGTGATCAGATGATTAATATCGTTAGTTTGAGGAGGATCGTCGTCTCTTAAATTAGGAGTTGACTCCATTTTTATTGACTGGTACAATCTTTAATCTTCGAATTGAAGTTATTCAACATGTATGGTTTATATATGTACAGATCATATAAACACAGCGTTAGATGCGGTCAAAGTTCGATCTTTTCTATAGTTGAGATGTAAGAAACTTGTTTATTTTGTTTGTAATTTTAGATTCAAACAAAGAGCATTATAATGTTGTTTTAATGATATCATTCTTTTTTAACAATTACTTTAGCAACACTATCGTAAATATTAACTAATCAATTTATTGTGATAATCGTATTAAGTATGCGGTTGTATGTACTCCTAATCCACTATTTTTCCTTTATGCTGTTACATTCGGTAACACTGTATCATGTGATTACGTAATGAGATAGCCCATTATTAGCGACTTTTGATTAAAAATAAAAGTGGCACATGTCATATAGAATACTCATTTATTAGTATAATATGCATAGGTTTTCTTCATTTGTGTTATTAGATAATTGTAAGAATATATAATGAGGTTGAACTATGTGTTGATTACAAATCTTTTTTGGCGTATATACTGCTTCCAGCGAATAAAAGTTTGAAGTCAGAAGACATGAAAGCAAATATTAAAATTTGTTGTGTTTTTTTATATAATTTTTATTTGTTTTTCACCTTAGTATTATGTTTGTGTTAAGTTTGTGCATATTTATTGTATAAATTAATGATGTAAGCAAAATACTGAGTTCTTTTAGTGATGAGTTATTCTAATTTACCTACCTCGTTATATTGAAACCAGAACATGTTATTCATGCAGGAGTCCAGTTCACTGTTAAAAACATGTTTGAAGCAAAGAAGTAAAGCGGAAAACATAAGAGGGGCTTACATTAGCCATTTTGGGTATTATTTGTGTTCAACATGTATGAACACGGTGTGAAATATTATATGAGTTACTGAATATAGATGAAGGAACAAATAAAAAAGATTAAGGTAATCCGTTCATTTTAATTATATTATAATACTAGTTAGAAGGAGAGAATGTGAGAATGACAATTGATGGACAAGTGGTATAACAAATGCTCTAGATGTAACCGTTTATATTGGATTATCATGATATAAAAAGAAAACACAAGTTTGAGTTACAAAATTAAATACACTTTTTGCACCATGAAATTATATCCATACGCCATAGCACCATAAAGAATAATTATGCACAATACGGTTCAAAACAACTTAATGTTATCATGAAGTAACCCGATGATTTTACAAGTATTTCACTAGAAATTCTCGTGAGACTTGGTATGGTGTGATGTTATTCTCGCTCATATTTGATTTGCTTAGCAATATGTAATTACATATTTGTGTTCAAAATCAAATGCAACATTTAATATGTTGATTATTGACCAAACCTATAAGCAAAGTTAAATTCTTGTTTCTTATCTTATGACCACTTAAGTTTATCTTGCGATGACGTTTTTTTTATTTATAACTTTAGTTAGTTTTACTTTCGCAACCAAACCCATATATAGCGTAAAGGCATTCTACTTTATGATCAAACAAAGTTTGATTAAGCACGTGATACTTGACTGTTTGTAAATACGATAGCTACTTACTTTGTCTATCATAAATTAGTTAGGTTGTGTTGATTAATGACTTAACAATGGCCATCATTGTGCAAGTTAATAATATCGTTATTAATTAATCTAAACCTTACATGTAGTTGAATGTAACATTTGTAATCCAAACACAAACTTACAAACCATTAAACCACGAGAAAAGCCCAACAAAACATTACGAACATCATGTTTATACAGTGTAAATATTAGAATGCTATTATTATTTTGCTAAGAAACTACTAGAAAATCATAAAAATGCCTCATTTTCAAAAACCATCCTTGAAGCATGTATGTTATCAACAATGTTCTATACACTTTAGACACTTTCAAACTATGTTATGTACAATTAGAGGTGCACATTCGAACTGGTTCGTAAATATGAAACTGGACTCCGGGTAGGATTTGAACCGTTTTTCAAACTTAGGTTTTTGGGTGAACCTGATTTGTAACGTACCTATCTGCCAACATGAAATTGGTTTGAGACTCTATATGTTGAAACCGGTCAAAACCGATCCAATCTTGTTTCAAACCGAAATGGTCTTGTTCCGTTCTAGTTTTTTCTCCATATAATCTAGTTTCAAACCAAATCGGTTTCTGAAGCGATTTGGTTAGGCACAAAAATTGGGTTTGTGCACTCTAAGACATAACAAAGTTATTCTTTGATTTACATAAAATACCGTCAAGTTTACTGATTCAAAAGTAGAAACTATTGTTAAATTAATCTTTACGTGCACTTACTATTAAGATATTGTATTACTAGTTAGTATCCCTGTATTACAGGGGTTAAATAAATAAAACAATAAATAATTAGTAATAAAAATTTATAAATTATAAAACCATGTTTGAAGGTAAAGTATAATTATAATTGCATATGAATAGCTATTTCAAATAAATTAACAATAGATATATTATAGATAGATAGATATATAGATTAATATATAGTCTGGAAACTCATTTATTAAACAGATTATAGTTGGTAATAAACACGAGAAGTTACAATACGATATAATAATATAAGATATGTATAAAATTATATATACGTACTTGTTCAAGAGATAAAACAATTATACTATTTTTAACTTTTTTATCTAAATAGTTTCATTTTTAAATGTTTGTTTTAAGATTTTCTTATAAAAAATTATTGTTTATTAAAAACTCAAGTTTCTAATTATTCTGGTTGTTTTAATAAAAGTGCTTTTAGATAATTTGATATTTTTATAATTATTTTAAAAAAGGACTGATTTAAAATATTTTGTTTCAAAAGGTTTAATGTTTTAGAAAAGATATGAATTTTATTTTTCTTAAAAAAATTATTTTTAAAAACATAGTTTGATTTTAAAAAAATGTAGATGAGAGGAAAAAATTAGGGTTGCAAACGAACCGAACGAACACAAACAAGGCCTTGTTCGTGTTCGTTTGTTAAGAAATAAACTTGTTCATAAACTGTTCACGAATACTTATCGAACGAGTTTTCTTATTCGTGTTCGTTCATTAAGAAAATGAACATATTCACGAAAACTTACCGAACGCAAACGAACACAAACAACTGTTCATGAATATCATGAACACAAAAAAATTCATAACACAAACGAATACAAATTATTATAGATTTATTCTAGAATAAAATTTATATTTTTTATTACAAAGATTACACAAAATTAATAAAAAATAATAAGTAGTTAACATATATATATATATATA